>JAPDRK010000015.1:628577-922043 GCA_030247875.1 Cladophialophora chaetospira | reverse complement strand
TCATGTTCGCACCCCGTCATGTTCGCACCCCGTCATGTTCGCACCCCGTCATGTTCGCACCCCGTCATGTTCGCACCTCGTTATAATAGACCGTCGTTGTTAATAGACTCCCACTATCCCAGATTTTAGTCATCGCCAACTCTGTGCTCGATAGACTTCCGCCATCGATAGACTCCCATCGTCCATAGAACAACGCAATCCTTCGCTCGGGAATGAAAAGTGGAAAGTGAACCAAGTTAACAAGAATATGTTTATTAAATTTCGCCAGTGCCTAATTTAATCTATCCGCCATGAAAATGGGCTCAACTTGACCCTTTCCCCAGATTGAACGAATAGGCAAGACCCGGCATCTATCTCTACGGGTCCCAATACATTTTCGAAATCTATCTATATACATGAAAAAGAGACTCCGCCCATCTATGCATCCACATCAGCTGGCCTAAGCTACAGGATCATCTTCGAAAATAAGACCCGTAAACTCATCGTCTCCATTTACCGTTGGTGAGGATGAATAGCTTGACGTTGTCGTACTCGGACTCGCCGAGATCAAGTTTGCCTCCTCATTGGTGCTCGGTGTGGGAGGCGGTGTTGGCAGACCATAATCTGTCGACGAAGTGGAGCTGCTCGAGGGAGAAGATTTCTCGACCTCCTCGTCTTCAACCTCGTCAACAGGTAAAGAAAGGGGACTTGGTCCGCTCTCATCAGCTGAAGATGTTGTGCTGTATGCAAATGGCGTGATGAGCGCGGGCGAAGCGAGCTGGACCAATGATGTTGGGTCTGGATCGCTCGTGTCACTCGTGGTCGTTGCGTAAGGCGAGGATGAAGTCGTTGACGGCAAAGAGTCAAAGTTCAAGTCCGGGAGAATGGAGGTAGGATCCGAAATTGCGTCTTCAGAGTCCGCTGAGCTGGTTGTATAGGGAGAAGACGAAGTGCTTGATGATGCAAAGTTCAAACCAAGGATGGACGTAGGATCGGCAATTGCGTCCTCCGGGTCTGCTGCGCTGGTTGTGTAAGGCGAGGCTGAGGTTGTTGATGGCGCAAAGTCAAAATCCAAGATGGATGTAGGATCAACCAAGCTGTAATCTGAGTCCCAGGTACTAGTCGTGTAAGCCCAGGTTGAAGTGGTCGAAGGCGAAGAGTGATCGAAACCAGAGAACGCCGAAGTAGGATCCGGGAGAATGTCTCCGAGGTCTGCCCAGCTCGTTGTGTACGGCGAAGACGAAGAGGTGGTGGAGTCTGCTTCCTCGTCCTCATCGTCGAAGGAGAATAAACTTGTCGGGAGAGCAGTGGTATAGGCGCCGACGTCTGCTGAGATGGTGATGGGGTCAGCTAGATCGCCGAGCTCAGCGGACGTGGTGGTCGCATAGAGGAATGTGGTAGAGCTTGCGTCGTTGGGGGAAGTGGTTGTCACAACGGCCTCGTCGTCCGCTGAAGGAGCCGATGTGGTTGTCGCAGCGAAAATATCAGCCAGGATTAAAGTCGGATCAGCCAAGCTATCTGCCAGATCCGTGGTTGTGGACGTAACGTAGGCGGAAGATGTGGTTGAGCTATCAACCTCAGGATCGGCTAGATCAAGAGCGGTCGTGATAGCAGGCAGCGAGACATCGATCACCGAAGTCGAAGGGTCAGCAGAAGTATCGTCATTCGAGGTGGTAACATAGGCATATGATGTTGTCGAGCCACCAACCTCGAAGGCGTCTAGAACAGCAGGTGTCGTGATGACAGGCAGTCCAGCATCGGAAGTCGAGGTCACTGCGTCGAGAGACCCGTCCTCAATTGTAGATGTACTGTACGGGTAAGCAGTTGTTGTTGATGCGTAGCCCGTTACTTCATCCATTCCCAGAGTTGTCGTTATGTACGGCAGTATAGCGTCTGATGACCAAGTCGTCGAGTCTGAAGGAATGGTCGGAGCCGGATCGGCGATGAGCTTAAGCACATCAGCTGGTGTAGTGATGGCTGGAGAGTCAAAGGTCGTGCTGGTTGAGTCGTTATCGTCGCTGAGTGGTGTAGTAGAGGTGGAGTATGCGGAGGTTGTACTGGCCAGAACATACTCAAGATCCAAGATGCCGGTAGACAGACCACTTAAGAGCCCAGAACTCGTTGTTGTGCTTGCGTCGAAGGGAGAGGAGGTCGTGTACGCAGCCATATCGACAGTTGTGGTGCTCGTCGTCGAAGTGGTAGAATTGAGAACCAAAAGCTCGAGGTTAGCGGCAGCAGGAGAAGTCGTGATCGTGAGGTACGACGTTGTCACTGAAGCCTCATCGTCGGACGCGGAAGTCGTGAATAGAGGGAAGACATCATTGCCGTCCGTAGCGACAGGACTGCTCGTTGCTGTGGGACCGCTGGACGTGGCTGAATCAGTTGTCGAAGACGAAGAAACCGCGGCAATAGCTGTCCGGGTAAGAGTGACGGCCGTGCATCCATCGGGCACAATTCCGTCCCAGTAAGCCATCAGAGTCGTGTTAGCAACAGTACAGAACTGAGCGGACCCGAACGCGATGCTGCCTGTCGTTGCGTCGATTGTCCAGCCGGCGAAGTAAGCAGGTGCGTATGTACCATCGTCACTAGTTCTGCGGGTAGGACAGTCTTCGCTTAGACTGTCAAAACCTGCGTAGCCAGGTTTTCCGCCGAAGCCAAGCACTTGAGTCGTGGGGTCGAGAGTAAATGGCCATGCTAGGCTTGGGTCCGTGACAGCGATAGCATCGGTCCCGGAGAAGCCGATGTAGCTAGCTGTAGTCTGACGCTTGTGATACTTCCTTTGTCCATGATTGAAGGCCAGAGAGACCAAAAAGCTGCCATCTCCAGGAACTCGAGAGGGGGCAGGTTCCGGTATACATGTCGAAGGCGACGGGGTGGCGGATGTGCTCGTTGTGTCATAGAACCCAGGATGACTTGAAGTGGGAGACGCTGGTGTATGTGGTGATTCGGTCGTGCTTGATGAACCGTACAGTCCAGGATGAGAGGTTGACGAATACGAGTGAGGATCAAATGCAGACGAACTCCCTGAGACTGGGGCTATACTTCGGTAATTAGACCGCGTAGAGGGCCTTGAGGTAGACTGCGTGGGAGCCGTAGGATTTGAGGACGTCGACGACCTATGATGGGGGCCCCTTGTGGACCTCGAGGTCGGGCGTGCAGTGACGTGCGAGTGCGACGATGGTGCGCTCCATGCGAACGTCGATGAACGTTTGCCGGTACCGCGGCCGCTGGCGTTGCTCCAGTCTGCCCAGGTGGCGTGGCCGCTCCCCGACGGCCCACCATGTTGACCTAAACCTCCAGAGCTACCATCGTTGTTCCCTCCATGATCTCCATTGTGGTCACCGTTGCCACGTGATCCTCCACTATGGTTGCCTTGGTTTTCAGACGAGCCGTCGATGTCTGAAGTCCCTCCATTATGATTATCTCCTGACCTTCCCCAAGTGTTGCCGGAGTCGTCGAGGCCTTCGTTCTCTGCTGGCCAATCCTCCCACTTTCCGTCATGCGGGAAGGACGGATCCCAACTTTGACCCTTGTCGTTGCAGAAGTCTGTGGGATTAGGGCACACGGTGACGGTCCGTGTTTGCTTGACGGTAACAGTCACGTCGGCGTGAGGCCAAGCATTCGCGATAGCCAGCGAGGCTAGAAGGGTTAGTAAGGGTAACATTATTATTATAAAGGAGTGACTAGAACTTTGAAAGAGTGGACGGCACAAGATGCCAAGCGCGAAAAGAATGGACGCAGAAAGAGAGACTGCACAGGATTGGGTTGGAGAACAAGAAGAACTGTGAGAAGGAAAAAGGTGGACGGGAACTCACTCTGCCACAGCTATATTACTCTCGGGTACTCCTATGTCCGCAACTCGAGCATATGTGATCCGAAGGCTTGTGCAAGTATGGCCTGGGCGTCGTGGCAAGCGCTGCACAGTCCAAATCAACCTCATTAACCGGAAGCGGCACGGTGGTCAACGTCAAGAGTGCTATGTCTTTGCTGACACGTGCTCCGAGATGAAAGACCTGGTCATTTCTCGCATAAAATCGGGAAGGCCTCCCTTAAAATGGAGATTCGCTCTGGGATCCAGCTCGGGCTGAGTCAAGGGTTATGGACTGAAGTCTAGCGGAGCCCGGGAAGAGCTAGCGCCAGCTGTCAGGCGCGAGGTCAAATCCAGAGAGGGCAATGTGGCTGCCGAGGCCTCCTAATAGAGCCGAAATGTGGCGCTCGCCCATTTCCGCCTGTGGCTGATCCCCGCTGATTTCTGAGTCGCTGGACGACGATCCTCCTCTGCTTGGCCTCGGACAAACTTCCACTATACTTCCACTATCGACCCGTGGTCCACGAGGCTGTCACTGTGACACTGACGGAGGGACGAAATCTTAGCCAGCCTTTCTGTCACAACACAACTCGCACTGGCCTTGCCGAAGGCTCTAGTAAGCGAGTAAAGAATGATGGACAGAATAAGGCAGTCTGCCTCCACCAGAATATACTGGACGATTTTCGTGCAAGATGTGCGAACTATTGTTTTAGTCCCGCCATATTGATTCCAGTGTTGACACTGATCACGGACAATTGATTTCAAAGCATACATCTGGGCATGATTCTGCCCAACGTTGTCCGCAGCTAGATTTCAACCAGTGCTGATAGCAGTGTTTGAACTTTGAACGTAAAACAGAGTATAGCGTCTCGAGCTCGATAGATTCTTGAAAGCCTTGTCGGACATTCGAATACCCTGGTCCCAACACAGCTGCGCGAGTGTGCTGCGAAAGTGGTACAAGGTAGTATGATAATATTTGTGTATAAGCCGTAAGCCGAGGATTCATCTGCTCAAGGTGCTTCACTCTCACATAGGCTGCGCGTGGCAGCCTCGGCTTGCAGTTATCATGTATGAACTTCAGTGTGGCTTAAGCACGTTATCTCGGCGCACGATTCCATCCCACCGAGATATGAAGCCTGTGCCAGTGCTGCTCACACGTCTCAAGAAGACCTCGGGTCCAAGAACAATTGCGATGCAGGATAATGCTTCCCACAATCGTGCAAAATCCATGATCAAGGCAAGTAGAAGTAAAAGACAAAGCATTCCAACCGGCGAGCTTGAGAATGCCCATGCAGCATGCGGGACGCTTGGAAGAGCGGCTACGTCCCAATTTGGCTCCGAATGGCGACTTCGAGAAATCGGCTTCGTGGCTGTCGGAGTTTCGGCTCTGTCTTCGCTTCCTTCGAGTCGTAGCTGCGCGGTATTCTTTTGATCTATACCCAGCCGGTCGTTCTTCGACTTGAGTTCACTCTGCAAGGTCTGGACGAGGGAACGAAGCTCCTGGATTTCATTCATGGCCAAGTCGACTCTCTTTTGAAGTACGAGCATAGGGGCCTTCGCAGAGTTGGGCGCTTCAGGAGGCGGAGTACATGGCGACAGAGTAGCTGGTCGGCATGGAGAGTCCGGAAGGTCAGCACGGAGCTTTAGCGGCGAGAGCGGATGCCTCCTTGAGACTGGAGACTTGCTACCCCATTCTGGCCTCATTCGCCAAACAGCAAACGGGGTCGTCGGACCTGATACGGCACTCAGGATGTCAAGGGGAGATGTTGGTGACAGAGCCATAGTCCTGATCCTGCGTGGCCCTGAAGGTGTTCCACAGTGGGCGACGCTGCTGTTGAGAGGGGTTTCGTACTCCCCGTCGCACTTCCATTTGATGGACGTGAATGTTGATCGAAGCACTTTCATCAAAACTTCCTCTGTTCCTGCAGCGGTGTCAATTGAGAGGGTAAGTGAAGGCATCGGCGATATGGGCGGAGTGCTGTTACTCTTCATCAGCTGCCTCAAAGCGACCTTGACGACTGGAAGCAGGTACGTCGAGCCCCAGTCCTCGATCGCTTCGATCCAGCACTGGAATTCTTTGAAAGCATCTGCGTCCTCGAGGTTGAATCTGGAGAGCTCCGACATGCAATATCGTCCATCGACGTCTACGTAGTGATAGTTGATGAGCGCGGCGGAGTTGTTGATGGCGCAGGAGAATGAGATGGGTTTTTCGAACACTGGACGAGGGCCAGTACATCTTCGGAACAAAAGTTGGAGTGCTCGGACGCAATGTGCCCCGGCAATTGCGCACTGGTTTTTGGCGGATTGCACAGCGTCTTCTGACTCGGCACTTACTCGCTCGAAGACGAGAAATGGGCAGTATGTCGTGGTCCCAGGGGAGACGGAGCCTGATCTGAAGTCGACAATTGTTCCGGACGTTGAAGAGCAGTGGGGCAAGGCCGATAGCTCTGTCTCGTTGAAGGCACTCGTGGAAAATCCGGTGAGAAGATTAGGTCGAGGAACGGGTAACTCGAACAGACTCTCTTGAGTTTTCGCAACTCGTGGTGGCAGAGCCTCACGAGTCAACTTGGGAGCCAAGCAACGGTGGAGACCACGATTGACAGCCACGGATGGCAGGGCATTCGGAGGGAATACGACCGACGAGCCGAATCCTTTGCCTTCTGCTAGGTCTTCTCGCCATGCTCTTTCTTGGAAGCTGAATCGATCGACCTTTTGCAGGAATGGCTGGATCCTGTCGGCAAACGGCCGTGACAGCTCTGAGAGCTTGATGTTGTCTGTGAAGGTGATGCGGAACGCACTGAGGACAACCGTTCGAAAGTCGGACCATCTAAGGTGACTTCTGAAGTACCCGAGAACTATGATCAGCGATCTGACCTCTCAAAAAAAGCACGTGTCTTGCTTGACACGGAACGGATTAGGGCAGAACTCACCCGTCAATGACTCTCAGTAGGGAGACGGGCGTCTCAGGAAGTGGACTTGAGCTCTCCATGACCTAATTTAGAGCAGAGAGACACGATCCGGATGGCGGGTATTGAATGGTAGAGACCTGAACGAGCTCTTCCTGCAACACAGCTCCGCAGGTTCAGGTACAGATTGATGCTGTATGATCGAACCCTGACAGTGTGAGCCTGGGAAGCTGAGCAGAACACAGGAGGCTTTGTCGAGTAATATGTCCATAGCACGTGTCTGGCGGCTCATGCTGTGACGGCATGTTGGCGGCTATGCAAGATACGCCTTTGAGCTAATGCATCAATCTTCGAAGGCACTAAGGAGTTTTCGGTATCACTGGACTTTCCTTGTATGGCTCGTAAATAAAAGATAAGCAGACTCAGGTCTCTTGCACGTGGAAAGTGATGCCAAGAAACGGCACAGATGGCATGGCTCTGGAAGCCTCATGATTCAAGTTTGAGCCACAATTGTAATCGGGCGCGTAAAGGACCTCTCATGGCATGAGATTTTCCCGACCAACCTTGATCATGAGGGTCAGAAAAGAGGCCGCCAACGAAGCGAGGGCGCCTTAGTTCAGGAGTTCAGTAGTAATGCTGAAACAAGCAGATTGTTGGCGCGGGCGGCTATCAAAGGGGGAGCGGTTAGAGGCTCCAGGCGGAATTGCCGACAGGGAGACCGCAAAGGAGATAGAATTACAATCATACAGTCGTGTGGATCAATTGAAAAGAGAACGTCGGCTTCATCAGGTTTGACAGAGCCGAAGGGACTACAAGTGATCAGCAAGCGGCAGGGACCAACGGTCATGTTGATGGGGATGAATATCTCACACGAAAGGATGGAGGCGAAGCAAGCAGGGCAGCAGCCAATCATAAGCCCATTGACCAAAGCAGTATCTTTGCCGAGACAAGCTAGGCGCATCTTACCTAATCCTCATGTTTCATTTCTTTCCTTCGTCCACCTCCACGGAGGACGTACGACTTCACCCATCTGCGCTGACATTCTCACTATACACACATTCTCGAGAAGTTCTTCTGTTTCTGTCAGCGCTCGAAGTGCGGCACTCATCGTGATGTTGTCAGAAACTCGAGATGAGCTGGGTAGTCTCCGCCTTCAATGCAGCTCCGCAGTCACGCCTGACTTCTTCGTGTCAGCTCTGACCTCGTGGTTAGTAGCAATGAACTCACGTTAGGATACTGCGGCAACTCTCCTACGCCCACTGCAAATCTGATCGCGTCTGCATCGCAGCTATATAGACCGATGTCGTGCGATGTTCTGTCTGAGCTAACACCACAGCAATCTTCAGCTACCCTTCGCGTTCCTCGCATTCTGTGCTATATTTCACTAATCTTGTCATGGGAGACGCAGGAGCGACCCAGAAACCTCTGAAGATCGCCATCGTCGGTGGAGGAATTGGCGGATTAAGTCTTCTTCTAGGCATCTTGAACCACTGCGATCCGACAGTTATTCAACCGCATCTGTACGAAGCCGCCTATGCCTTCTCCGAGATTGGTGCCGGTGTGGGGTTTCTCCCCAACGCAGTACGAGCCATGAGGGCGGTCGATCCTAAGCTCTACGAAGCGTACACCCGAATCGCAGATGAGGCACCTCGAGCGACCGTTAATGGACAGAAGAAGTTCGAGTTCAGTAGGGCGATGATGGGCATGGATGGAAGAGGAGGAACGAATACACTGAAGGCACTGGACCATATCTGCACGATATACAACGACAATAGGTATCGTCACGTCCATCGAGCGGTGTTCTTGGACGAAATGATCAATCTCCTCCCAAATGGCTTCGAGGGAGGTCTTGTCAGTTTCAACAAGAGATGCACAGACGTCAAGATACAAGAAGATGGAGTTACGGCTCTCTTCGCGGATGGCACCTCGGAAAATGTCGATGCTGTCATTGGATGCGACGGCGTGAAGTCCTTGGTGCGGAACGTCCTGCACGGAGGTCAGGAGCAATGCGAGCCGCAATTCACAGGCAAATATGCCTACCGAGGACTTGTTCCTATCGAAGACGCTGTCAAGGTGCTGGGAGAAAAAGCCCTGAACCAGATGATGACGCTCGGATATGGCGGCCATCTCATAACGTTCCCGGTCGACCGAGGACAGACACTCAACATCGTCGCGTTTCGGAGTGCGTCCGACTGGAATCATGGGAGCTCATGGGTGGTCCCGGCAACTGTTGATGAAGTGCTTGAGGATTTCAAAGAATGGAGTGAGCCCATCAAGAAGCTTCTTGCACTACTGCAGAAGCCGGACAAATGGGGACAGTTCGATCTGCCACCCCTGAAGACCTATGTCAAAGATGGTCGAGTGGCCCTGCTAGGTGACTGTGCGCACGCGGCGACGCCACATCAAGGTGCAGGAGCGGGAATGGCCATTGAGGATGCCGCAGTGCTGGGTCGACTACTTGGAGAGATAACAACACCTGATCCTGCGCAGCTTATCAGGGCCTTTGTAGCCTACGACACCGTGCGGAGAGAACGGACGCGGAAGCTCGTCACCACAAGCAGGTCTCGTGGACTGCTCTACGAGTTTCAGTTTCCTGACATTGGAGACAACGATGTCATGATTCGGGACGCGATGGTGAGACAATGGGATTGGATTTGGGATCTTGATGTCGATGCTCATTGCCGAGAGGCCATCAGTCTCATGCATCAGCCTCCCTCAGTGGTGAATGGCTTCCAGTGATTCAAATATCAATGCCATCATACCTCTACTCGTGTCTCATTGTGATTCCTTCATTCCTGCAAGCGTTTCATGTTTGGGGGAATCTACTTCTTGCCGGTGCCCAAGTTATCCTAATTCGAGAAATCAGCATCCTCAAAGTGTGCATGATACATATCCACTATACCTGAAGCGTGCCACCGACCGCGCCCTGGTCTGTGAACTGCTTTCCGATGGCTCCTTGTGATGAGAACTAAGGGTATCTATTAGCCTGTCATAGTGACAAGGTGGTTTACCACCTGGGGAGGCGGATTTGATCTTTCCGCCCAAGGGATTACTCACCGGTCCACCCACGGCCTCGCCGATACTTCCAATATTCCCATCCGCTGGTCACCTTGTCAATCTCGAGCTGTCATGCTGTATGATGTGCAAAGAACTCACGTTGGAATTGCTTGCCAACAGCACCGTCCTTGTCGAAGAGAGGCTTCTTGTCACCCTGCATCTGTTCCGCAGCTAACGATTGTGAGTTCGAGGTCCGAAGGTTCAAGGAGGAGGTCCAGCCATACTAGCCTGAGCAGTACCACCTATGATTTGATACGTTAGCGCCACTTTTTGACTGCACAAGCACCCCTGCTCAGAATTTGACCACATACCGACCGAGCCCTTGTCTGTGAACTCTTTGCCGATCGCACCTTGGCTGCTGAACGGGCCTCCGACTTTCTCTCCGGCCTGGCCAACCTTGCCATCAGGCTGGAATGCAGCACCGACAGAGCCTTTGTTGGCGTCGAGCGAGGACTTGTCCTGGTCTGACATTCTGGCGAAGAGAACGGAGAAAGGTCTGGAGGTCTGGGAAGAAATGAGTCTCTGGGCCTGCTTTGTTTGGCGAGTAAGGCGGTTCATGATTGGAAAAAAACGAGGTAGTGTATTGTGCTTTGTAGAAGGGTAGGTTGAAACTGAGGTCGAACTGAAAGTTTATTTGACGCACCTGCCGTGAAAGCAAGGTGAGCTTCGAATCACTGCACGACATCACATCATGGATGTTGCTTCCGTGGGCATCATCCTGACGTCAACGAGGCAGCCTCGCGGGAACGTACCTTAGCTGTATGGAAGTATTTCTGGCTATGAATACAGTCTGTGACTGAGCTGGATCTTCGTCTAAGAAATTATAGCTGGCAGGATAGAGGTGAAGCAAACACAATATGAAGTGACTTGCGCAGCAGAACGGAGTTGTTTGAATCCCATTTCTTTGCTCTGGCCCACTACGTCACCTCCTCGTGCCTCAACTCGTGTGCGGAGAACAGCTTCGTTGATCAAAGGAACAAGCGAGGCAAGCTTGAACGAGCACGCCATGTCCGATGAGCCGGGTCTGAAGCATGTGCTTCCCAAGCACGCGAAACTGCATGTCACAAACCGATTGGCCTGGGTCGACACTCTTTGACGAGGACCGAACATGTGGTGATGACGACGTTGGACTCAGTCGGTCATTGCGGGGAAGATTCTTCCGCGTCAAATGCAACAAACCCTGCAAACATTCCAAAATCGATTCCAATGTCGATGCAGCCTCGTAGTCCGTTTGAAGCTACCCACTACTCCGAGAGTGACATTAACATCTCTACGGATCCTCCAGAGTTCGCTCTTTGCAGCAGCTTGCAGAGGCAGCTGTGCTTGCCTCCGAGCGTTGATTGAGGTGATGGATGTAACTGCCTGCGGCGGCGTGAAGCCTGGTCCGGTTCACCATGCAGGAGCGACGGGCACCTGCATATCGACTCTTTCGGGCTTCTAGCCTCCCTCTTTTCTGCTTTCCTGACTACTCCGGCCGCATTGCAGAGGACTCAGTCGACTGGTGTCAACGGGTTGTCTTTCTTTGAACTTTTTGGAACTCATTGGAATGCGCCATTGTTAACTGTCCTTTCTTGGTCACGGTGGTGAATCGGTTCCCTTCGGCATGATTCATGATTCTACACATTCACCATTCCGACCCGTATCTTCAGATGCTGTGCCTGTTTTAAGACCTTGTCATTGAGACCACCCAGCCGACCCGAGGATCATCGGCCGAGACCGCTGCTCGCAATGACCTCCACTCCATCATCATCTAGCCGCATCAATGGCACGGCCATCGAGAATGCCTTTCCGACTCCCCCCACAAGAACCACTGTGCCTGAAACTGCCTTCCACCTCAAAGGCCGCATGTCTCCAGGTCCACGTCGACTCTTGCCACTCCAGCGCGCTCAGTCTACTCCGCCAGAGCTTACACAATCCAATCAGTTCGGCATCCTGACGAAAGGCTCTCGAGGCTTGTCGGATGTGAACAGTCTGGAACATTCATGGAGCAGGTTGGGATTGTCGAAAAAGAGGAGTCAATATTACGACAATGCCTTTGCCTATCGCGAAGCGAACAACACCGCCAAGGAACGTGTTGCGAAAGACTCGGTCATCTTAGCTGAAGTCAAATTGAACTGCTGCGTAAGGTTGCTGAATCCACTTCTCGAGTTTCGCTGACACCGGCTAGGTCGACTCTGGGAAGGAGTTTCTCATTGACCTGTCCTTCCGCCTGTCGGAGATCTACCAGCGACCAGCGTCCTGTATCATGGCCATCGTTACCACTGACGTTCCAATGCTACTCGGAGCGAGCTCGGACCCCGCATATCATCTCACGATTACAGCTTTGCCTTCGGAAATAGCGGCCACCAAAAACAAGAGGAGTACACACTTGATCCAGGATTTCATTCAAGACACCCTTGGCATTTCAGCAAAGCGCGGAGTTGTACGTTTCGACGCCGTTCTGGAAGAGAATCTTGCGACCAATGGGATAACGGCCCTCCAAGAAATCGAGCAGCTTGAGAGACAGTCAAGTGATGAGGATGGCATGCTACGAGCTTTGAGCCGGCAGAGGAGTCGAAGGAGCAAGAAATCAAGTGGTCCAGCTTTCACTGAGGGTTTCAAAGTTGGTCTTCCTTCAATCAGATCGACGACGCCCTCAAGTCAGCACTTCAATACGGCCGAGACAACTCAAACAAAGTCCACAGACGCCATCGGTCTGGGCAGGAAGCGTGTCAAAAAGAGGCAAAGCATTCTAGGATTCTTCAGAAGATGAAAATTATGGCATTAGATCATGTGGCACTTTGCATGATAGTCAGCATTGGGATAGCGAGACGGGTGATGAGAACATGACTGGTACGAAGACGAATTCTGGTATAGGCAAACGCATCTTGTTGGTTACCACACGTACATTGATGCATACAGTAGCGAGCATCAGCGAGCTGGCAGATTTGATATTGATTATCTGTCAGCAATCCGTATAACTTTCACCTTGCGGCAGTGCGGCGGCTGTCTGCTCTCCATCGCCTCACCCAAGCGTCCCAGTCGCGCTTTCAGCTTTTCACCAAAACAGCCTGCCTCACCCACACTTCACTTCCACTTCAAGTCGCAACTGCGTTTTGGACAATTCTTGATCAAACATCATGGCCATTTCCGAATCTGCCTGCCCAAAACTTCTGCATGCATGTTCACATCCTTTTCTCATCACCACTTCAATATCACCTTATCGAGTTTTTGACCATCATGGACCCCATCCACAGTAACGAATATCATAAGCGTTTAAGCCTACCGGAGGATGCAACTCTAGAAGAACTCGACGAGAGGTATTTTGAAGTCGTCGAGTACTGGACGGTGCAGGAGCGAGCCGGTGTGAAGGATGCGAAGCGAGAACTGCAAAGAATCTATGAGGCATACGGAGTCCTCTTGAAGAGACACATGAAAGAGCAGGACGTCAAGAAAAACTCAAATGAGTCCAATATTACTATGCAGCAAATTGTGACGGGGCAGGACCGGTTCACAAGGTCAAGCATGAGGGACGCCGATCTTTGGGTTCCGCCTCGACCAGAGCGCGCACGTTCGCTTGAACTCCAGGGCGGAATTGACCTCGATGGTATGGATCTTGATGAAGCGCAAGAGAACGACGATAACCTCGGGACGGTACCGGGCTTTAGCATCCGAGAGATCGATGGCGATGTCAAAAACGCTCCGGACAGAGCGGTCATCGTTCGTGAGTGAACGACCCGAAGAGACGCACGCAGTTGCTAACTTAGGACGCAGATGCCGTCAACTGTCAAGGTGTTTGGGGATATGGGATCGCCAAAGAGCTCAAGAAAATGGTAGGAAGATCGGTCGCAGTTATTTTGCCATTACTGACCATGCGAAGTGTCCAGTGGCGTATGAAATCTACCGAGCCTATTGCCAACAAGCGAAGAGACCGGCAGACATTGTTGGACACTGCCTCCTGATTCCTCCTCAGCCTTCGGATTACCAACGCAAACGGAAGTTGAAGCTCAAGGGTGCGAAAAATTCTGTCCACTCCGATGTTACCATTCCTCTGCCTCGTCGTTGGATTGCATGCCTATTCACAAGCATCGGATACGGCAAACCCAACATGAAGGCAAACAACCCCGGGAAGGATATCCCGCCGAATATTTTGTCATACACGAGAGAGGCACTGGAAGATCTCAGGTTGCGTCTCGAGGAGTTTTGTCCCTCCAATTTCAACAAGAAGACTAGAAGAGAGACAGACGATGACAGGCCTGGTGAGATCTGGAGTCCCAAATTCAACAGCGGCGCATTCGGTGTGGAATGGGATGCTACACGAGAGCTAGTGGTCGAAGAGTTCGACAGTTTCGAGCGAGGCTGGGTTATCGTGAACAAAGTCAACACCGAGGATTATGAGCCTGATCATGCCAACCAGAGCGAGGAGGACGAAGGGCGTGTCACAAGGGTAGAGCGCGCTGTTCGCCAGCGGCGCAGCCACTCCAAGATCGAGTTCGAGGATCTCGCTGAGGGGTTGAACGATGAGCCGGAGACTGATCAACATGCGTCACTTCGAGATACACTACGGAAGCTGGACTTTCAATGATTTAGCGGGGTGAAGACTGCGACGGACTGAAGACGTTGATTGTGCCGAGGGTTTTCTGTTCATGTGGGTCGGCGAGGCGTTGGAAAATAGGAGAAAGCGCTATTCTTCAACTGGACTAGCTGTAATCTTTGTCTTGGCGTATGTGAATTTTCAAACTGGCCGCCAAGCAGTTCACTGCCTTCAGCTTCATTGTTCCAGGCTATGTCAACTGCCTCACCTTTCTTGTCCGTCTTTTGAACCTGCGCGCTTCTTATCAGCATGGACACCGAACAAATTGACTCCCGCCCCGTGAAGCGCATCAAACTTGATTCCTCTCAATTGAGTGACCCCATCGAGACCTCGACCACCATGGCAGAGGAAGGTGGAAAGAACGGCGGTCCAGCCTCTGCCACACCAAATCCGTTTGTGCTCGACGATGCTGCGAAGGAGCAAGAGGTAGGCATCATTGCTTTCATTGACGAATCACGCGGTGCATTCCGCGGCATTCTCAAAAAGCGCTATACCGACTTCTTGGTCAATGAAATACTGCCGAACGGAACTGTGGTTCATCTTCGGTCAACGAAGGCCAAGAGCCAGAACTTCCAATCCAAGTCTGAAGTCGCAGTGCCGACTGCGGACGCAGCTGCGGACGAGGACAAGCAAGAGACTTCCAAGACTGAGCCAACTGTCGGAGAAGCCGAATTGCTGAAGGAAGACGTGAATGGCGCGAGAGAGGATGAATTGTTGGAGCCGAAGAAGACACCTGCGGATAGTGATAACATTGAGGTAGCACTCCACAGTCCAGATCTCTCTCCAAAGCTGACCACGAGACAGCTCTCGGACATTGATCGCACGAAACTACTCGAGCACTTCAACGAGGAGACCGTGAGTCAGATGTCATCTCTCTATCAGTCGATCCTCCGCCATCCAGACTGGAAATCTCGTGACCATCCTATGGTTCGGACAGAGTTCACCTCCGACCGTAGCATTCGCTCGCAGATTCACCAGGACATCCGCCGGATCTTCGCCAGTAAACTCGATTCTTCTACGGACAAAGAAGGCATCCTGGTGCTCACCGCCGCTCATGCACCATCGAACAACCACCGAGAGCGATCCGGAGGCTGGAACAACAAGCCCAACAATACCAATAACTCCTTCCGTCCCAACAAGCTTAGCTGGCAAGATCGTGGCGGTGAGTACCTCCACTTCTCACTGTACAAGGAAAACAAGGACACACTGGAAGTCATCTCGTACCTCACTCGAGAGTTGAGGACCAATGGCAAGATATTTCAGTTTGCTGGTACGAAGGATCGGCGTGCTGTGACTGTGCAACGAGTCAGCGCCCATCGAATCGATGCGGGACGGCTGGCGGGTCTCAATCGAACACTAAGGTACGCCGCCGTGGGTGACTTTGAGTATCAAGAGCAGGGCCTGGAGCTCGGTGATCTCAGTGGCAACGAGTTCGTGATCACATTAAGAGACTGCCACATCGAAGGGCCTTCCGCCGATGCCCTGGCGGAGCAGAAAGCGCAGCTCCAGTCCTACATTGCCGGATCACTTCAACAGCTCCACGACAGAGGCTTCCTTAACTTCTACGGCCTTCAACGATTCGGCACCTTCGCCACCCGCACGGACGTAGTCGGGCTCAAAATCCTCCAGGGAGACTTCAAAGGTGCATGCGATGCGATTCTGGACTTCTCGCCCTTGGCCATCAACGCGGCCGAGTCAGAGATCGGTACTCTCATCGGTAGAGACGACCGCTCCCGCGCCGAAGGCATCAATGTCTTCTGCACCACCGGTCGTGTAAATGAGGCTCTTGACAAGATCCCCCGCAAGTTCGGGGCCGAGATTAACATCATTCGCCATCTCGGCCGACAGAAGTCGGATTTTGTCGGCGCGTTGCTGGGTATTCAGCGCAATTTGAGGCTTATGTACGTCCATGCTTATCAGTCCCTGGTCTGGAACCTCGCTGTCGGCGAGCGCTGGCGGCTTTACGGGCACAAAGTCGTCGAAGGGGATCTCGTTCTTGTTCGCGAACACAAGGACAAGCACATCGAGACTTCGGCCCCGAAGCAGACCGTCGATGCAGACGGCGAGATCATCATCGAGCCAATGGGCGAGGACAAAGCCTTCGATAAGGACGACCTGTTCGACCGAGCCCGCGCACTCACTGCTGAAGAGGCTGCCAGTGGAATGTACACCATCTTCGACATCGTCCTCCCACTTCCCGGTTTCGATGTTCTCTACCCAGCCAACGCGAGTGGCGAGTGGTACAAGACCTTTATGACAAGCGAGGCTGGCGGTGGATTGGACCCGTATGACATGCGCCGTAAGCAGAAAGACTTTAGTCTAAGTGGCAGCTATCGGAAGATGTTGGCCCGGATTGGTCGCGACTTCGAAGTCAGTGTGCATGAGTACGCAGAGACAGGGGAGGACAAGCAGTTCGTTGAGACGGATTTGGAGAAGATCAAGAACGTGAGCGGGGGTTTGACCCGGCCGGCAGCTGCACCTGAACAGAGACAGGCTGGTGAGGCTGAGATATCGGCTACAGAGCAACCATCCGAGAAGGTGGAGATGGAGAGCGAGGCAGACAAGGAACAGGCACAGCAATCGACGCCACTGAAGTTCGCTGCTGTACTCAAGTTCCAGCTCGGTTCGAGTCAGTATGCGACGATGGCGCTGAGAGAGCTCTCGAAGGGAGGCATTCAGGCATACAAGGCGGAGTTCATGGGCGGGAGATAAGACGCTCTCGCCTTCATAGCGCGGTGCGTCATGTCGGAGCGCAGATAGACATAACAGCTCTAGCAAGGATGCTGGGCAACATCGATGTGAGTCACTCAGTACGATATAAGGAGACACACATAATGCACACGATCCAGGCCCGCTTCTCCACGTGAAACAATTCATGCGTCGGATTTATCTGATTAGCACGACGGAGTGATGGCTTTGAAATGCAGGGCAGATTTCTCTAGGTGCCTTCAGGAACGTCGAGCGTGCCGGAGCCTTTTCCATCGTACTTACTGTTTCTTGCCAACAAGCTGTACAAATCGTTGAGATGTTCGGCATCATCGATCGTGTAGCCCTGTTGGACGTTTCTGAACGGCTCTTACGGCTCTTTATAGGTGCACAACGCGAGACATTGAGTGTCATGAAGTGCGTGGACTAGCGCTCTATAACGGGCGAGGCGACAGTGTAGTATAGCGCACCGAAGATTCGCGTCAGACTCGGATTGTTTTGGCGGCAGCATCGCATCTGTGATTGTGAGGAGCTTTGAGCCTGTTTGTGGGGATAGAAGTGTTGTTCTATATGAAAGAGGAAGTGCGTGTCAATTTGTGGATTGAAGCTCAATGTGAATTTTGGTTCTTGTCTTCTTGTCTAGCTAAGGTATCTTTTGCCTATCGTGTTGGTGAAGCTCATATCATCCGGAAAGGATGAGAACACAGCTCGTAGGCGTCTCGCTGTACCAATGCGGACAGCCGCTGTGTCTGCCCAAGCACCTCGCTCAGGGCGCATTCGTTCGTGTCAACCATCCTTTGTGTTGTCCTTGATCATCGTTGAGTACCTTGGTTCGTATCAGCCATCGTTTGTTGTTTTTACTGCAACTCGCTCTGCGTACCTTTGTTTGTAACAGCCATACTTTTTGCTGTCCAGCTCAGTGGCATGAAGTTTCAGTATCTTCAGCCAACCAATCTCTGTCAGCTTCAAGCACCTCGCTCGGTGGACTTTGTTGTTTCCCGCCATTGATGCCTTGCCGTCACATCGCGCTCAGCCCCCACCGGCCGTCTGACCGCATACCGCTTAGCATTGACGGTGTCGCCAGTCGTCATCCTCGCATTTCCCTTCGAATTCACTGTATGTTCGTAACATAGTGATCGAGTGGGAAGCCTTGCACTAAGACGAGTGCGGAAACTTCGAGATGCTGCGGAGAACGCGTATCTCTGGGAGCACTGTAGACAGCTGGATTTAGACATGCCCAGATGGATTTGCCATGAGGTTGAATGGTTCCGGCTGTGTTCGCGGCCTTCATCCATGTCCCATCGAACTTGGTGCCAATCATCGGATGCATAAAGATATAGCGTTTTGCACTCTTCTCAAGTTTCAGGCGAAGTTGATGCGCCTTGAGGAAAGCGTTTTCCACTTGCTGAGAGTACTCAAGGTGTTTCTGCTTTTGCAGTGTGTCCCATGTTTCACGGTCGTTCGAGCCCTCCTTGATCCGAGGGGGAGAAGGGTCGCGTAGACTCATGAGCACGTCATGGAATTTGTTGCGTTCGACTCTTGCTTGAGCAGGAAGACCAGGTCCAACAACCTCATCCAGGTAGATCATCGTGGCCTTGGTCTGAATTAGCTTCGTCATATCGGGCACCACTGCGTTGAAAGTTAGCCTTTGTGGCATTAGACCAGGGGGACAGCACCTACAGCTTCGAAGCGCCTTCAAGTGAATTGATACTTCAAGAGGCAGTGGCTTGATCTTCATCTCATTAATGTCCTTCCAGACCCACGCAAAAGTTGCCGCGGCAGCGTAGATGCGCCCAAGTAACTCCACACTGACTCCTTCTTTGTCGAAGAAGAGCTGCAATTGCTGCTCGAGGTCCATATCTGCGACGGGTCTGAACAATGAATGACTAAGCTCTTGAGTCAATGTGCTCAGGTCAGATGCTGTGAAGCGTCGAGTAGGATATGCCAGGAGAAAACCGTCCTTGATGGCTTCACTGATTCCTCGTAGGACTTGACCCAGACCTTCGCGGATCTCGTGGGCACTCACAGTCCACAAAAGACTTGATAGAGAATCGGCAGTTACAGTGACTTAAGTTCACATTGAGAAGGGTACGAGCATAGTGACTCTTGACAGAAGTACCGTCATGTCAACGAATGATAGGGCTCAAGATCTAGCGAAATTGCCGGGGTGTTGAGGTCAGAGGGATAGCTAAAACGCGGAGATAGCAGAAATATTAGAAACATGCGAAACATAGAGATAGCTCCATTCTACAGACAGCAGGATTTCAGATGTAGCGGCATTCTAGGAATAACGGAATTTCAGACATACCGGCCTTCTAAGGATGCCGGAACTCACCAGCTAGCAGAACACGGCAAAAAGAGTGCGGGAGCTAGAATATGAGAGATAGAACATAATAGATGCAAAGCGCCAGATAGAATGGACGCGATAGAAGAGTCACGATAGAATAGACAAAATAGGATAGACAAACAGGATAGACGAGATAGGAAAGACAAGGCAGGGAAGCAAGGTAGAATAGGTGACACAAGATGGACGAGATAGTCTAGACGAGATAGAGAGATACCGGGGTTCTGCGGGTGGCAGTAACTTGAAATGGCTGGGCGGATTCATTATTTTGACTTCAACCTTGCCCATCATAGCGGTGACGTTCTATCTACGACTGAGGGAGAAGGCTGAGTCCACCAAAGAAAAATGGACTGGGACTTTTCAAAAATTGCTTCCGACAATATGGTAAGAGAGTACTCCTTCGCTGCTTTCATCAGAATTCTTTGGAAAACCCGTTGACATAAATTATATGTGCTCAAATCTCTGTAGAAAACCTAACCACATTTCAAGCACAATCAATACATCTTTCCACTACCCTGGCTCTTGGAACGCTCTAAGTTGCCCATGATCTCTTTCATCTCCGCCTCACTCGGCAGATTGACCACCGTCAAGTACATGACATCTTTATGCAACACCCGCCTAATGATCCCCTGCCTTCGTCTCGGCAACCTTCCCATCTCCGCATTCTTCACGTCCACGGGACTCAACTCGTACCCGTGTCTATGCGCTCGTCTCTGAGCCTTCCAACCTCGCTTCTTCGCCTTCGGATCGAAGTGTCCGCCTGTCAAGAGGCCCAGGATCGTGCCCGAGTTGGCCGGGTGGTTCGGGTCCGAGAACCGCGAGGCAAATTTCTTCTCCGGCGGCGGCATCACCAGTTTGCTGTCGGGGTGGAGGCCCACGTAGTTGGCCTGGGCGCGGCGGTCGAGGTAGCTTGCCAGGAAGCCGCCGCTGGCGTTGAGTTTGTCCTTCGTGCCATCAGGGAGGACCTTCTGCGTGGCGCCGGAGCTGCCCCCTGCAGCGTCGAGTGCGGCTTGGGCGGCTGCGTCGAGAGCCGGGTAGATCAGGGGTGCGGATTCTGGGAGGGACATTTCGCCCTTGCTCACGCCGGAGGTGAGGCGGATGCTGGCTAGTTTCTTCTTCAGGTCGGACTCTGGCATTGAGGTCGCGCGGATGAGGGCTTGGTCTGTGGAGCTGGCGGTGGAGAAGTCAACACCTACAAGTGGGTCGTGCGGGCTGTCGGGCTTGAAGGTCATGATCAGGCAGTATAGCCCGCGGGGTTTAAAGAGGGACTCGTTGATCTCGTCGAGGTAGGTATTTCGACGGTGGCGGGATTGGATCTCCTGCGCGGTGCGGCTGGCGACTTGAACCGCTATGGTGACGGCCATGGCGATGGGGTTGGGGACGAGACCCGCGGCAAAGCAGGCGAGGTTGATAACATCGAAGACCGGGCTAGCCTTTGAGGCGCAGTCCAGGTCGTTGATGAAGTCGATGAAGGTCTTCTGATCGATGCCCGAGCACTCCCCCAGCAAGGGAGCATAGGCGCGCACGAAACCGCGGCTCTTGTCCTTTGGTCGACGCTGGGGCAGTATCACGCCGCATGGCAGCGGTTTGACATTGATGGAGGGTGTGAGGGCAATTTGGTGCTCCTTCAAGAACGCCCTCGCCGCACTCTCGTCCGTGGCGGGTGTTGCAGCAACTTCTTCGTAGGACGGTGGTGGTTGTTTGAGCTCCTCCGCCGCCTCGTCGAGAGCCCAATTGGCTTCATCATTATCGAGGTCAGAGGAGCTGGTGTAATCGTCGTCATCGTCGCCCTCATGACGGTCTTTCCTGTCTAACGAACGGCTCCTGTGGATTTCAGGAGCGCCCGTGCGCGAGCCTTCCCCAGTCTCGCTCTGGGTTGCGGGGTTAGGAGACACTCCCCGCTCTTTCGCGGCTTTTTTCTCCTTATGGTCGGCGATGGCCTCCGAGGCAGCACCGATGCCCGCGCCGACGCCCTTGACGATTCTGCTGATGATAGGCATAACAAGAAAGGGACCGGGAGGAAAAGTCGCGGGAGGTATTACTGCTATGAAGAGAAAGGGGAGATGAATGAGAGCTGGGTTGCTTGAGGAGTGAAGTCTGGAGAACGAGCTGTCAAAAGATTAACAACCCCTCACCTTTATATCCGTTGTGTTATCATAATGATCGACGTAGCTGAATGCCCTGACATGTGTTCCTGATGAGAAGCGGCTTAGGCTGTTCTTTTCCAGGTTAGCAGCGCGAAGAGTTTCACGACAAACTCTCCCCAGCATAGCCCCCCCAATAGCGGCCGTTCGCGATGTGCTCCGAGAGGGGAAAGACTAATCGGTGGGCTTTGGCAAAGCGGGGCACAGAAAGCTTGGGCGCTGAGCCTAATAGGGTGTACGTAAGCAGCAAACCCAAATGCCGCCAAAAGCATACGGCCGATAAGGCTGCCCTAGCGTGCCCCAGGACCTTTTCATTCCCTTCTGCCTGACAACCTTAATGATCGCGTAAACAAAAGGCTACATCAGACTAACTTCATTGAAGATATAAAGATCTGTCAAGGCATCGACAGATTACAGTAGTCGCGCCGGGAGCATCCACCAGCGTCGACATAACCATGCACATTCTTCTGGTTGGCCAATGGTACCATGTAGATATCGTGTAGGGACCACCAGGTCAGTGCTCCTCGTTTCAGCCTGCTACGATTTGCCAGATGTTGAGAGCCGACACCAGATCCAATCCGAAATGCTCTTACTGTGCCGCAGAAATCTCCGCCTTGCTTGGAGCTGTATGCACCTCCTGGACTTCGGCATGTTCAATGTGGTGGCCAAGTGCCTTGTGGGTTGCAGACTCGAGCTCGCGAGCTTTCTCGGCCTCGGACTCGAACACTGTCAAGATGTTAGTCACATTCGACAACTAAAATGGGCTGTGACACTTACAGAAAGTCAACTCTTCGAGAGTCTTGCCGTACGTTTCCGGGAAGAGGAAATAGATGAAGCCGATCTCGAAACACAGGAAGCAGACATAGACTAGCAGATATTTCCACTCGATCGCCTTCAAGCCGATCGGGTTCACCTGTGCGCCAAAGGTACTTGCTGCGCGAGAGCAAAGTTGAAACCATGTAATACCTTTGGTTCGGGCGTAGTACGGCCAGAGCTCGACCAAGTACACGTAGGTCAGTGCGTTGTAGGCAATGTTGTAACACGGTGTGTACAGGAAAATGAAGAAGATGGTGGCAATGCCGGCGGCATGGGATTTGGTGATCATCTGTCGAGCCTGGGAGGCGGTCCAGGCACTATAGCAGAGCACAAGACACACCGTGCAGGTGAGGTACATCCGACGCCGGGGAAAGCGAGGCGTGATGCTAGCCAGTGTGAAGCAAACGATCAACCCCCAAGCTTCACGACCGACGCTGAACTTCAACTGTGTCTCATGGTCCGTAACACCGATCATCTTGAGTATGGGAACCAGGTACTGAGAAATGAGGTTGTTGCCACTGAACTGGCAGAAGACTCCCAGCATGCCCGAAACGAGAGCGCGACGACGCATGGCGGGAGACTGGAACACCTCCAGCCATCCACGCTTGCGACTCTCGTTCTCAATCTCAAGGGCTTTCTTGATCTCGGCAAATTCGGCGTGAGGCAATGGACTGGAGGCATCGCCCTCGGCATGATACTTGATAAGAAGCTCGAGCGCTTCCTCCTGTCGATCCTTAGACACAAGCCACCGCGGTGACTCCGGGATGCTGAAGACAGCGAGAACCTGGATGACTGAAGGTACGGCTTGTAGGATCGATGGTAGGCGCCAGCTCCAGTTACTCTCGATCTTCTGAGTTTGAATCACGATACCAGCACCTAGGAGCGAGCCAACAGCGTAAAAAGCGTTGAACATGGAGCCCAGGAACTGACGCTCCTTTGGATGGCCGAGCTCACCGAGGAGAGCCGCACCCGCAACGATGGCGTACACGATGCCATGGCCCAGGAAGATCCGTGCGAAGATGAACATGGCAACTGTACTAGTCACCATGAGGGAACTTGACAGATATGTCTTTACTCACTATTGGTGGAGAGGCCCTGCAGAATTGCACCAATGATCATGACGATTGAGCCAAAGACAATTGAATAGCGACGGCCAACCCAGTCTGACAACAGAGGGACGAAAGGGATGGCCGTAATGGCGCCGAGACTGTAGCAGGAAACCAGCAACCCGAGGATAGCTCCCTCAGGTGTGTTAAAATGATCGTTCCAATAAGTAAGTGCTTGAAGGCCCTAATAGTTCTTGGGTTAGTATGTGTGCAGAGTACTGGTGATGGGGCTGCTGTAGCGAAAGAAGACGATGTGCGACGAAGCTGGCCCGGAGGACAACGGTACAACGCCACAGCTTGATGAGAGACGGGTAGTGGGCGCGATCGGAGAGAGAACCTCACATTCATCATTGAAGAGTCGAAGCCACTGGTGCTCTCGATGAACATGGCAAATGGAACCAAGCAAAGGTATAGCCGGCGAAGGTTCTTCTTGCGATACCATGGCACCTTGTCGTTCTTAATGATGCCATTGATGATGGGACTGACTTGACCGCCGCCTGCCATAGTAACGGTGGTGTATGCTGGGAGTGATCTCGTGAGAAGGACGAGGTCGGGTCCGGGGAGGAGGACCCCAGGCAGTCTTTATCGGAAAGACTCGCAGTATCTGCCGAGGAAGTCCATCGCAAGCGAGCGGTCGCGAGTCGCCCTAGTGAGCAGCACGGGTGAATCCTGAGTATAGACCATCTCGCCCGAGAACACGTATTGGTCGTAGACGAGGTTGCATTCAACACGTTGGCGTATTGGCATCTTGGCAGCGGGATGATTGGAAAGGTCCGGCGGGTTTGAGCTACCTGGATCTGAACCGGACTGGTACATTCCACCGGCTGATTGTGGTCAAGCTCGCCAAGCTCGCCAAGCTGAAGCTTTTGTAGACCGCTGATTGTGGTCTAGACCGCTTAGCCAAGGTTCATCCGTCAGATGGGCAACGACACCAGTGGTCAACAAGGGTGAGCCAGCCTTGAGGTCCGCCGGAAGCGAGCTGCCCCAACCTCTGGCATCGATGCAGCCAAGAAGTTTTGTATGAGGTCGACTGTCTCCCCAGAGCAATAATAATTGTAGACCGGGACCAACACTGACCACTGACTTCCCCGCAGCCTCCACAATCTGGCAATGCGATACCTGGGGAAACGCGCTCGGGAAATGGGGCTGCTGCATACTAGTAGCCAGTTTCTGACTCGCATACGCGATTTCGTAGCGACCAGTATGGAAGATGGCCGTTTTGTCTGTCCCGCCGAAGTACACTGTTCAAGTGCCGAGGCCAAGCCCAGTCAGGCGTGCCAGGTACCACCAGAGAGATTGTAGCTTCAACCACCAAATGGCTGTCTTGATCGTGATTGTTACAGCACTGTGAAAACGGACACAAAGGCTATCTCGTCCGTCGCGATATCACAACGCTGCTCCTCTTGTGTCGAGGATCGCGAAACCTTCACTGAAGGTTAGTAGTCTCGTCGGACGTAGAAGGCTTGGCAAAGTCTCTGACACCCCTAGAAGACCCGTCGGGTATATACCATATACAGTATTCGCTCTTGCCCCGCAGAATACCCAAAAAGGTATCGTGAGATCTAGGGCAATGGCACACGTATATGCTCACCCTACGTGACCCATGGAGTCTGTGATTTACCAGGGTACCCAATAGCACACTCGGTCTCAGGGCAGGGTTATGGCGGCATAGCTCGCGGTACCATGGAGATTCTTGTCGAGCTTCTTCGGCCGTCAAAGGCCGATGAGTAGGGGCGAGTAAGTTGGTCCAAAAAGTTTGAAAGGGAGGTTCTCAGATCACAGGCTCGCTCACTTCTACCTTGCCTTGCAGGTGCGGAGAAAGGGGCCGGCCTAGTCAGTTACAGGAGCAAGGACAATGGGCGCGCTCTCCAAGCCGTTGGCACAGGCCAGGTTTCCGGGTCTGCACTGACAAGCGAGGCCTGATTTCATTGCCCCGCGCCATCACTCGTTTGAACGTGGCCGGTGAGCTGGGGAGCTGGGGAGCTCGGGAGTTGAGTGCACTGTGGACAGAACCGAGCCAGTATTGCTGCTTTACCAGTTAGCCTGAACTTAACTGGATTAGGGATTTCAATGAGGCTGTTTTAAGATGACCTTGGCGCGCTTCTTTTGCGGGGTGAAACTCTCCGAGGTCGCCGGGGGTTGCGGGTCCTGCTTGGTATGTCCTACAAAGATTGTGCATTAGAAGTCGATTCACCTGTTTATCTTCCGAAGATAGCTCACGAATCAACCGTGTTGAAGCTCAGTATGATCGGTGAGCAAAATGGCATAGCCACTTGACTAGGCTGCATGTCAATGTGTTTGTTTGCTCTTTCCCTTGAGCATCACACGACCTATGAGTCTGGCACCTCATCCTCGGGTGAGCTGCGCAATGTGACCCTCTCACAGTGAGTCATTTCGGATGCAATGGCCACAGAATGCTGCTGTTGAACCAGTTCCGCCTGGTCGGGTTTGCGTGGATTTGTACCACCGTCGGGAAGGCCGCGTGCATTCAATAGGCGGTCAGTCATACCGGAGCCAACCAGAACCTGGGTCTGCAGCAACGTAGTGGCAAGCTCGACAGTGGAAATAGAAGCTTTGGCGGGAATTGCCGTGTCGAGAGCTTGAAGGAGGCACTTACCTGGACACCGCTAGATGATAGACTCGAGCTGAGACCTACTGTTTGATCGCGACCACCTGTTGCTCTTATTGTACAGCAGAATAGTTTCCTTCAGGGCTGCTTTGCGCGAGACCTCACCGGCGCTCAATGCGCCCGGCCGTTGTGTTTCGAATTGTTCGGAAGTTCCATGGCGAAGAGGCCGGCGTCAGCTGTGGCCTGGCAGATGAGATGGCTTCCGATGACAGCTTTGCACGTTTGTTGGAATGCCTCGATCCTGGTATTTTCGAGAGATGAAGAGTGTGGAGTAAACTAGGATCATCCAAATTGCATAGAAACCTTGATCCTTGCGCCCGCCCGAATATCGAGATCGTGAAGACACAGGGTTAAAGACGTACAAGCAAGCTGAAGCGAAACCATCTGCATAGCCTCATCGGACTTACTGAGTCACCTCATCGGAAAACAGATTGATGTCGTTGGAGCTAATGCAACTTGACCTCGCTGATACTTGAGCTCTGAATTTATAGGGAAGTGAAGGGGTTAAGATTACAGCAGCTGCTCGGGCCAAAACATTTGAGATTCATAGAGAAGGAAATCGATTCGACTGGCATCTGTTACTCCAGTAGGAACATTTCTGAACGGTAGAATGGCAGGTGCCTCACTCCATTCGGCGACCTCGGAAGAATTGGAAGGTATCACGCTAGGATCTCTGTTCCAAAGTAAGATCGGAAGGAGCAAACTTAGTGAGATCTCATGCCGGGGTAAGCACCAGCATCACCCCGGAAGTCTGCCGCTTCATGTTGATAGCTAGAAATAGGCCCAGCCTCCTGCAATAATAAGAGGCCCGACGTCAAGGTATGGAAAAAAGCTCGGCTTACCCAGTTATTGGCTGTACAAGTCTCACAAGCAGTGTTGCCATCGGCTTGCTGGTAATGGTATAGAAGAGCTCACCCCGCATTGGAAGATGAGCTTGAAGACTGCAGGTGGCTTGGACCGAGTAGCAACAGTCCGCCTCACCGCGGCAAGCTCGTCAGGAATGGATTTGAGGGGTAAAGCAAGCTTAAGAAGCTACCATTTAATCATCATTTTGCATGGTGCCGGGACGGTTTGGTTGCAGTTGGTCTTCAGTATGACCTCGCCATTGGAGCGGAAAAATGGCAGTGGCAAATTGCGGGCGAGGACCGTAGCGGTATCTTGGCCTTGAAAGACAAAAGCGAACCATCGGAGAATTTGGAAAACTTACTACTTTGTAGGCGGATATCCGGCCAAAGAGCGATCGGAAGATTGTACCGATGCTGATAACAGATGCGAGGAGAGTGGGCGGGAACATATGCATATCCTCGCGTATCCCAACAAATTACCCCACCCTGCGCCTTACAAAGGTATTGTCTTCGACGGATAAGTGCAGTGGCCTGTGATAAAAGCCTCTCCGGACTTCAAAGAGAGTTGGAGCCAGCGAACTATCAAGCTCGAATCGTGAAAAGTCATGATCAGTGCAGCAAAAAGTGTTGAGAACAGTCCAGACATTCGCCTTAGTCACCCTCCTTTTCCAAAACCTCCTTCCTAGCAAGGAATCGAGGAACGACTTGTGCGGACAATTGGTTGGCCATCAGCCTTTTGTGCCTGAACTCTGCATGATAGAAGTCGCAAGGGTCTTTGCACGCAAGAGTGCCCGAGCTTGCCTCGACGATTCCCCTTGACAATACTCTTTCTCATACAGAAGGTTGAGTATGGCGGCAGCTTTAGCTTCGTTAGGCACATCTTTGCGGTCCAAGTATGCAATACGCGTACCCCTGTGTCGGTGACAGAAACACGGTGGTAGAAGAGACCGTTTAAATCAGAGTGTGGAGAACGGGAACGTCAGAGCTGAGCGTGCAAAATTTGCATCGGCTTGCTCTGAAGGCTTGTTATTTGCCCGCTCAAGCAGACTTGAAACATGTGTGCTGCAGCTCTCAGCCAAGTGCATGCATGGTGCCGAAGTGGTGCATGTGAGAGCGAAAATCACGTCGTCGGTTCGGTGTAGCATGTGGCCATTGAAAAGGGCGATATGTATGGCTACACGGCTTCTCTCTTTGGCTCGGAGCAGGCTTGATGCAGAAAGCGTGCTCGCCGACTCCGTTGTAATCCGACGCCAGCAGTGCATTCGCCTGAATACAGCGCTGCTAGTCGTGCAAAAGATCTCGAATATCTCGATATCCGTCGTGACGGAGAATGAAACTCGTTCGCTGGTTGGCGAAAAGCCCCGTAAACTTTAGCTCAGGTGACGCAACACCGTGAGTGGAGCTGTTTCTGGAGGCTTGATTGCTGGGGACAGGCCCGCGCCCAGCTTTCGGGGGCCTGCACAGGGGACACGGAGCGAACGGTATACAGCGACAGGCACAATCGTACAGTCGTATGACTTGTATGACTGTCAGAACTGCGCTTTCGGGTTTCTGCAAGCATAGCAATTGCACACCTTTTCAGACAGTGTCTCTTCTGGGAAGGAGGTCGAGCAATGCCTTGGGCATTGCTTTTTCGAAAGCGCAATCTGAAGGATGAGGCAGTGAAGGACGGGAGCGATCTTAGGCGTGATATATGCGGGGCGCTGCTTAGCCCAGATGAGACTGGCCTAACCCCCCAAGCGTGATCAGCATGAACTTGTTTCGGGTCCTTCATCAATCACGACCGATATGCAGGTAACAGGAATGTCCATTAGATATTAATAATGCTGCCACCCCGGTTTATGAATGTGGTACCACAAATCTGGACAACACCCAGAGATGGAGGTTGTTGGAATGAATATGTGCAGTTATCGCGTTAATTCCATGGGTAAGCCTGATGACTTGTCACTCCACCTTTCACGCGTGTCTGAAAAAGGGAGATCAAAGGCATGCCCCGCGGCGTCATGCCCGCGAGACGGCGGCCACAGTGCAAGGATCTCCGCGTGACTGTAAAGCTACTGCATTAGATCCCAATTGCTGAGGCTGGAGATATATCTGATATGCAAGAACGAAGAGCTGGGAGGTCGTGGGCCATGATTGCTCGCGGCTCACGGCCGCCAGTGGCAAGCGTAGGTGGTGTTGGTGTCAGCATGTTGTACATTCGCTTGGGTGTATCCATACATGACCTTTGAATGCTCTAATCATTGGACGGAATGGGGGTAGGGAGCATTCATCGTGATTCTTCGCCAATAGGAGCTGTTGAGCTTTGATATGATTGATACGTAAAGGATGCATTCCAGGGAACGTGCCGGGTGAGCATGAGCAAGGCAAGGGCCTTTCTGGCCAGGCTCGGAGGCCAGCTGGAAAGTGCGGGCACCTAGCCTTAACTGGAGGACACCTCGCAAGTCACCACAGACGCGTGTCCTGGCAAAAGCACTCACCCTTGAACGCGCACTAGCAAGAATCCGCACTAGAGTCATCTAAAAAGAAACAGCGTCCCCTCCCGCTTGTGCATCGACCACTCTCGCAGGCGGTTCTCCTGAAAGCCTGCTTGGGCCTCTGCACCTCCTTCCGTGTGCCGATTGCCAAATGCCAAACTGCGCCAGGAACTTCCTTCCCTCTTTATCATCATTTTCTCATTCATCATCACTGCATATGGTTTCCTCCCTTCTATATTCACCCATTGACTCCATCTTCTGTCGTCGTGGCCCTGGATAACTCTGCCACTACCTCCATTTCTGCCCTCTTCGGTACACGGCCGCCACCATCCAGATACCTTTCACACGCGCCGCGGCCGTCACGTTCGTTTCTTGAGCTGCCAGGCTTTACCTGTTGAGCTCTCTCGAAGACAAGTTTCTTCCATCCCTTCGCTTCGTCTTCAATTCTCGACATCTATTTCACACACCGACTTTAATTCACCCTCTTTTGGTTCAGTCCATCATCGAGTCCACCTCTTCGTCACGCCATCACAGGCCGGGTAATTCTCCCAATTGTTATGCTTCGACTCGATTCTACGATTTGAGGACCATCACCAATTCAAAGGTGCGTATCTCTCGGATCAAGTTAACTGCTCAGTGACCACGAAAAACTAACATGCATTCGCAGTTTTAATCCTTCTGGAAGCAGCCCCCCTAACCAAGCCTCAAGTCTAACCGAGATTCCGAAACACCGCCATTGAATCGCTTCTCAGCAATCCTGTTCTGAGACACTATTAGGATAAGGAAACCAGGAAAGATGGCTGCTTTGGTACAAACGCTGCCTCCTCAAACTACAACGGTCACCATGCTTGGACGCCCCTCGTCTTCCGGGGGCTATCCCTCGCAAGGCTCGCACGGCCACATGAGGAATCACCAGCAGCCGACTCGATATAACATGCCACAAACTGGATATAGAGGCATTCCCTCGAGTGGTCCTATCGCTCCTCCCTATGCCTTTACGTCTACGCCACAACTGGGCAACACCAATGCCAATCCCAATGCCCGGCCCTTTGCCCTCAATTCTGGAAGATCCATCTCCTCTCCCAAAGCTACCCATATGACCTCCCCTCCTTCCTCACAACCCACTTCACCAAGTGTCCTTCCACAGATCGATGCTGGGAATCGGCTATCGCTAGGACTGCCTTCCTTTCCCTCAGGCTCTCTCATGGGTCTTTCTCAGCCTGCTGCTGCAGCCCCAAAGCCATCTCCTGATCGATATCGAAGGCCCATTCGGCGAAGTGAGGGAGAGGTTGGTCTCAATCGTGCGGTCGGAACGTCTGCTTTACCGTCCGGCTCCGGTATGGCTGCAGTGGGCTCACTTTATAACCACCCAACCCAGTCCAGCAGCACGCCGTCGCTCAGTTCTAGTTCTCAACAGTCACACCGAAGCTCAACCTATGGCACTACAGTTCAGAACAAGCAACCCAGTGCTGATGATCTTCAGTTGGCTCGACCCCAGCCTCCAGAGCTGGCGGCAAGATATCGTAGACGCAGTTTTGGCAGCATCGAGACAGCAGGCTTGAACCATTCGTCTGATCCACAGGAGACTGCCTCACCTCATCCCAATATGTTTCTTGCTTCTCCTCAAGCAACGCAAGAGACAGCATTAGCAGCTCCGCCTCAACGGCCGAATCACCACAAACACACGCCGAGCTCTGATAGCATAAACTCTTCGAGGTCAGCCCGGTCATCGAGGCCTGGATCAGTATGTCTACTTCAAGCTACAGTAATCTGTCTTTGACTGACAATCCTCTAGGCACAGTCCCCCGTCCCTGCTTCATCCACGAGTCCCCTCTCCACCCCCAAGCAAGAACCCAGACTTGCGGTCCCCTCCCGTCCTGGGGACTCGAGCATTCGCCAACCATCCCCATTGTCACGACCAGTCGACATTACCGCCGAACCTAAGAATGAGAAACACTCCACCGCACCTACCTCCTTGCCCTCACCGGTTATGCCCACACCACAACCCAGTTCTGCGGCCGAACAACTCGCCGCCGTCAGCAAGAAGGACGCGAAGAAGTCGAAATCGAAGCTACGGCGAGCGTTTTCCTTTGGCAGTGCAGCCGAGCTTAGGAAGGCTACTGCGCAACACAACCACGAAAAGAGTGTGGCCAGAGATGCTGCAACCACGTCCAAGAGACATTCGAAATATGAAGACGAGCTAGAACCCGAACAAGCACGCATTGCTGAAAAGCAAGAGGCTGCCGGTTTGGGTGAGAGCATATACTCTGGTCAGGGCAATTTCTTCACTGGGTCGACCGATAACCTGTCGATCTCGTCGACGGCTTCTTCAGCCTCCGTGATGCTCCGTAAAATGGGCAAAGGGGTAAAGAAGGGGACTAGATCACTGGTTGGTTTGTTTCGGCCCAAGTCCGTGGTCGGTGTGCCTGCTGCTGATGGTCCGGTCAACCAAGCGAGTCTGGCACAGGTCTCGATGGTCACTGTTGAAGCGGAGCGAGAAAAGGTGAATGTCAACGTCGATCCTCATGATCAACCCGGAGGTGGCACCGGCTTCCCCAAACTCGAGCGCAACTCTGTCGACACCAAGCTATCGTTTGACAGCGGCACCAGGTCCAGTGACACGCTCTCACGCCGAAGCATTGTTGGTGGAGAGAAGGAGCGTGCTGAGATCCTTGCTGCTGTCAAGAAAGGCATTCTCAAGCGAGCAGACTCGAGCCAAGCTTCGCCCAAGACCAAAACATACGATTTCAAGGTCCCCGACTTCAATTTGCCTCAAATACCGCACATGAACGACTCGCCCAGATCGAGTGCGCCAAGCACACCCGCAGATGAAACTCCTCGAACTGGCCACCGCCGGACCGACTCAATCACCATTCAGGACAACAATGAACATGACGACTACTTCACATCCATGGATAGATTTGGCAGCATAGACTCGAAAAGCACGCCAGTGACCACGCACGCCTTGATTCGCAACATTTCTTTCAGCCCTCGCATCCAGTTCCATGATACCTGGCCCAGTGGAGAGTACGACCGGCGAGGTGAGATTGCCACGTGCAATCGGCTGACACCAATGCTGGCACAGCAGATCAAAGAGGAGCTCAACACTTTCAAGATGGTGAGTAATTAGTGACGTTGGAGCTTTGCAAGGCTAACAACTGGCAGGAAATGGAGGTCCACGAGTCGTCCAAAGTCTACACTCATTTCTTTTAGGGTCACGGTGATGCCGCGAATTACTGATATACAAACCCTCACGATTTCTACGACCATTGCAGTACATTTACAGCAAAGCATTGTTTCCGTCGTCAGACCATCGGCACGAAATCCATCAGCGTGAAGGCCCCATCGACTTCGGGGACCTATGTACATTTCAAGAAAAGCTCATTGTTGTTGCATAACATTTCATTCATGAATGGGGTTTCAAGTAAGGTGTCCGGCGCAAAGCAAACAATCACCTTGGAGATGATTGTACGGGAGCATCCAGAGAGCATACGTGTTGATCTTGCTATGGAGACTGGGACTGGAAGGGGATTTCAGGATTGGACCTCAGTCCGGCATTTTCTAAACAAGAGGCTTTGAGTTCGGGAGACCGCGTGGGGCTCGTCCTTGGGGACATTGCTTATGCGCGACCCTGCCGACTCGACTGGCTTGGATTCACTTCGCCTAATTGTGGTAGAGCACCAAATGGAGCGCTGGCTGAATTCTGTAAACGTCCTTGGCATGGAGATCGACGCAGAAGCATTAGGGCTTCTCTTGTCTCGCGGAGGGAATTAATTGGAGCAATGCACCTGGATTTCTTCCTCGTCTCGATGGGCATGAATCATTGGCTTGACCACAGTGAACCGTGTTTCGCCATGAAGTACTCCGTAGTCGAGTCACAGGTGATATCAGGTTGCTCAAGCGGGGGAGTCACGTTCCTTCGGCCTTGGCGCTTGCATGTGACTTGGCCTGCAACGTCAGCACTGCAAATCCACCCGCCCACTCTACCTTCTACCTTGCACCCGTTCCGCAGCTCAAGTGTGTTGACGCGACTCGAGCAGTATTTTCCAGGAGTTTTGAGCTCATCTTAGCTCAAACTTGTCATTGTTTCCGCTTTCTCCGAACCTCGAACAGACCGAGAGCTGCTTCGGTTTTCCCACCCAACTGCCCAAGATGAGTGGCTTTAGAGGGGTGATGAAGGATGGATGGCACCCCAAGGGCCGGGACGGCGGAAAAGAGTCGTGGAGAGGCGATTTCAAGGGAATCAATCAGGTGGTCAGTGCACAAGGGCCAGTGGACAATCACACATGCTGACCGTCGTGCAGGCTGGGTGGATGGGAAAGAAAGCAGATCCAAACAAGAAGGATGAGGACCAGCATGTATCTCGGCCTCTCTCCAGTCTCAAAGACCCATCTTTGTTTGGCCCACCACCGAAGAACGTCAATTACCACGGAGGAGCCGCACTCCCGAACGAGATAACACCACAGACATCAGGATGGGGCGCTCCTTTGAGCCAAGAACAGATCTCGAACGCAAACAGGGTAGCCAGTGGCCCGACCCAGGAAGAGATCGAGGAGGAAGCAAGAAGTGCAGGTCCGCCTCTGCCGTACCGAGCCGACAGAACAGGATTAAAGACAGACCACCTTCCTCCTCCCCCTGTGCACCGTGACGTGCTGCACAGGGCTTCTGAAGTACCCGAACCAGGCCCGGCCGCGCCACAGCCAAGGTTACCCCCGAGACTGCCATCTCGACAGCCTACAGCATCTACACCCACTCCTCCGCCTGCAGTCACTTCTCCTCCACCGGCCTACGAGTCTATTCCGACCTCTCAGCCAGTTCCACAACCAAGTAAGAGTTATGTAAACCAAGCCGCAGTCAATAGGTTGGGGAATGCTGGTGTGTCGGTGCCGGCGTTAGGCATCGGGTCTGAACAGGCTTCGAACCCATGGCGCACCGAGCCAAGCCAGTCGAGCCAGCCAAAAGCTGTGTCCACCACCACTCAACAGCCTGCCAACCAACTTTCGGAGCTACAAGCCCGCTTCGCCCGCATGGGCTCTAGCACGAGCACGAACAGCCAGCAGAATGACACTCCTCCTTTCGTCACTCCTGCTCAATCTCCACCTCCTGCGTCTGTTACCGCGTCCGGTCAACCCGGTTACATCCAACCAGGTCAAGTCCCGCCTCAGGTGCAAGGCTCTACCTGGGCGGAGAAACAGTCGGCCATGCGCACGGCGCAAAACGCATACAAAGACCCTTCCTCTGTATCTGCACAAGACGCCACTTCGGCTGTTCGCACTGCCAACTCGTTTCGAGACCGCCACAAAGATACCATTGATGCCGCGGGATCCCGAGCCACCCAGTTGAACAAGAAATACAACGTCACTGGTCGACTGAACTCCTTCTTAGATAAGCACAATGCTCCTTCACCAACGTCGGAGAATCCACCATCCAACGGGATCAACGGGCATGCAGGTGCGGGGCCACAGCAGGTGCAAGGCAATGTAACGCTACAGCCACAGCAGAGCCCCGAGCTTGCCGCTTCGATATCTCGGAAACCACCACCTCCGCCGCCGCCGAAGAAACCAGCAAATATGCATGGAACCCTTGGAGCTATGGGCGTGGCCCCACCACCGGTGCCGCTGGGAACGAAGCCTAGTTACTCCTGAACAGCGATTACTTGGTAAGTGGGTGTTTTCAGCAGAGCCGGTCAGTACGAGCGTTTGTTGTCCACTATGTGGGATGAAGATTCATTAATTCTGATGGCCATTTACATCGACACAGAGGGGCAGCGCCCGGGGCGTTCTGTCTGTCGAGTGCTGTTCTCAGCAGTAATGGTCGCAAGGCAGTGAGTGTGTATATTCGAGCGGCAACCTCGCCAACGTCAAAACTGCACCTACCTCTGCTTCCTTGCTACACTTCACTGCGGGTTCTCAGCGTAAGGTCTTGATCTTGACCTCGGCGTCCACCCAAGGCAAATCTTGAGCGTCCTTTTCCCCGTCTCATCCGTCCCTCCCACGTATCACAACATGAGGCCCGGCCAGAACTCGTTGAGGGGCAGCCGCCTCAAGTTCACAGTTGGACCTCCTTCTCTCTCCCTATCCTTCTGATGTTGGAGTCAAACCTTTCGTTCGTGTGCTTGATCATTGGCAAGATTTGAACAAGTCCTCTATGTGGTTCTGCAGCTTCCCCTCGGTTATGCAAGAGGAATGTTGTCCCGCAATTTACCAAGTTGGGACGAATGGCGATGATCCACTCCCCCGCAATTTCTATATCTGCCGCTCGTAAGCGATTGGTCCAGATACGCCAGGATTTGATGGCAAGTTTCTTATCCTCTGTTGTCCTTTTGTTACCTCCTCTTCTCATATCTTCCTATGGGTGACACTTATCAACCTCTGACACTGGCAGAATTGCCACATTACTTTGACCCAGTGAATGACACGATTCCAAAATGGCATGACGGACGACTCTCTGAACTTTATGGTCACCTCGCGCCGTTCGCGCTTCCCTGCGGTGCGATGAATCTTCAGCTTCAACCCGGTCGAGTCACCAAGAGTAGCTATTCAGTGGACCCTTACAGACAGAGCACCAGCTGCAGATAATAGTCTATGGATTGCCGGAGACGCGCGAGCGCCTTCGGCAGCACATTATGTCGCGAGTGCTCACACATCACAATCGAGACGTCTCCGATCCTTTGCCTCGCGACGCTCCGCGAGTCACCTTGATAGTGGCAATCGTTTTCGCATCCATCAGCCTTGTCGCCGCCTCTTTGACTTGCTGGTGGTTCGCCATCATGAAGAGAAGCTTCCGACATCACCTTATCATGCTCCTCATCGTGAGCGACATGTGCAAAGCTCTCTGGTTCTTCGTCTTTCCTCTCGTTATCTTCATCCGTGGACCGATCAGCAGCTCTTCGTCGTTCTGTCAAGCCGGCGGATTCTTGCTCGCACAGGCTACCGAAGCTTCCGATTTAGCGGCTTTCATGCTGGCACTTCATCTTGTCACTTGCGTTTTCCGGCCACCGAAGAGAGGATTCCAAGGAGGGATCCACAGTTTTCGTCGACTTATTTACCTTCTCTGGATGTGTTTGCCGATACTTGCGGCTTCACTTGCCTTTGTGAACGACGGCAATGCATACGTGAGTTACGGTGCGTTTTGCTACCTCCCCGAACAACCAATCTGGTATCGAATGGTTTTGTCCTGGGTACCTCGATACATCGTGTTCGTCACTATATTTGCAGCGGCTTTCATCGTCACCATACATGTGCATGTCAGATTCAAAAGCTTCGGTCACCCTGAAGATGCCGAAATAGCCGATCAAATACGCTCGCAAGCTTCTACCACAGCCTCGATTGGTCCCTCCGGTAGTCTCTCACGATATTCTCCGGAGAAAGAGGTCCTTCCGATCAACAGCTCAAAGCCTCCTGCACTTGCCACGTTGCAAGGCCCGATCCATCCCGAAAGCCACCACAGTGGCCACTCCACGCTCATTTACGATGATCTGAGAATATCGCAAGTCAGCATTCCTACTTCAGGGACCCTGCTGAATGCATCTCAAGTGTCGTGGCACGGTGGTGGAATTAAGGACTTTGCTCCGCACTCAACGCTCGGTTCTGGTGCCAACAACACTATAACCTCGGGCGGACCTCAACAGCGGCTTACGGATCCCAATACACGATTCCCAAGAACAACATCAGCAGCCCCTCCATTCTCGACCGACGACGATCTCGGTCCCAATTGCGTCCGAGCCCCATCCTCAGGATCAGACAGCGCAACCTCCGAGCTGCTCACGCACCGGCACACGATCGAAAAACACCTACGTATTCTCTTCCTCTACCCGACCTCCTACATGCTCGTCTGGACCTTTCCCTTCATCTCGCAATGCTTGCAACTGTCCGGCCGACACTTTGAGAAACAGCCTCTTTGGCTGCAGGTCCTTACTACGGGTGTTCTTGCCCTACAGGCCAGTGTCGATGCGGCGATCTTTTCGTATCGTGAAAGGCCGTGGAAGAGGGCGAGGGGGCGGGGGTTGGTGAGTAGAGAGAATGTGAGGAGGGTGATTTGGTGGCGGGCGAGAGGCGATGGCGCGGATGTGGAGGTTGAAGCCGAGGAAGCGGCGCGGCATGAAAGTATTACCGAACAGAGAGGCTCAAGTGTGGGCACGAAAGATACGCTCAATTGGTGGGAAGAGGAGGGCAAAAGAAGGAGGGATAGTGTCTGGATGGGCACGGATGCTTTAAGCATGGTAAGGAGTCGGCAGCCAGGGGATGGCCAGCCGCCGGAAGAGGCCGTGGAAGACGCTATAGAGGAGGAAGCCGAACGCAAAGGTCGTTCTTCTTCTGAGAGACGATAATCTAATACGTCGTGTCACTGCTCTTCAATCGATCTTCGTCCGGACGAAAGGGTGTAGAGATCCATGGGAAGTAGCCTTCGGTAAGCGACCGCCAATGCTAATGGGAATCGCACTTCCTAGGACGATGGATGGACCGTTGCCCTATTGCCTCGAGGGAAATACAGCCAGCTTCGTGGGCACCACTTCTCGTGCATCTCTCTTTCCTTCTGTTCTTGTTGGTCTGGAGTGGCTGCTACCCCTGCCTTAGAGGAGAATTCCAGTAGTCTCAAGATCCTTGCTGATAGCGATGCTTCGCACTGGCGTGCCTGAATATCCGTCTGATCACTGTCGTGGTCGATTGATGATTTGAAGGTGGTCTTAAAGTATGCCTGTCCTGTCGAAGTGATGTGGATGGTTTCTTATTGACCTGCTGACAACATGCATATCTCATGTTGTCTCATTCCACATGTTTCACTGTGAAGAGGTCATTTCGTGGACCTTTTCTAGCAGGAGATCCTGGTAAGTTTTTGATTCGAAACAGTGTTTGCGACGACTTCGCCCCTTTTCCTGCTTTCCGTCGACGAGCTGTTATGAGCTGTGCCTTTGCTGGGGTGACGAATTTGGAGTGATCTGTGGCCGACAGTCGGAATGGAAGGGCACTATAGCTAACTAGGAGAACTTTGACCTTCGTCGATAGTCCCCGGGCTAACAGTGTAATGAAGAAGTGCTCGAATGCGGTTGGTAGGGAAAATTCGTCGAGAGGTTTGAATTTCGAGTCCAGGATCCCTAGGTCTATGACGATGTAGACTTGGCCTCCCATGTCGGCCAGTGTACCTTCCAGCACCTGAAACCACTCGGTTTCGGTCGAGGCATCGTGGAATGTACCACACCTCAAGGCCATCGACTTCTCGGTCTGAAACTTGTGGCTGATCTGGATGGCTTGTCGCACGAGGTACTTCAGGAGATCAATCGATGAGATCTGTGCCGGTGTATCATTTTCCTGTGGTACCCTCATGGCCAGCAACACCGGAACGTTGGCATCGCGAAGCTGTTGTATCACATCAACGCACAGGTTTCTCATGATAAACCGGGCATTGAAATTGCCAGTGATGATTGAAAGGGTCGATTCGTTGGTTGAGCACCAGCGACGCAACTTTGGCGATTGCCAAAAGCTATCTGGTATGGAGCGAACGGCTGTGGAATGTATCCGTCTTTGTCTCATGGAGTAGTGGTACTGATACGCTTTGAAAGGGTCCCAGATAGGGACAGCAGCTAGTGAAGCCACAATCTGAGAGAACTGCAAATCCGATAAGCGCTGGTTTGTGTCAACCTGGGCACTCGAATGTACTTCAGAATTTAGTATGTGCCGCCCACTGGCCGATACTTTTCACTTACAGGTCATAGAAATGCCCAGTTTCTCCACCATGGTTCTCACCTCGTCAATCTTGCCATGCATTTCCCGGAACTCGACCAACTGACCACTTCCGGCAAGCTGATCTATGAGCTCAGAGCTACACGTGATGTGCTCCAACAGGTCGGCATATCGGAGCCCGGCTGGCCGCGTGATACTGTGAAGGAGGTGGCGCCGTTTCCCTTCCTCATACCAGTCCCGCGCCCGGATCAGGAATCTCAGGATATGGCCGCAGAGATCGGTGACAGCTGCCTTCATTCGGGGTGTGGGATACAACATGGACTTTAACTCGACTCGCGGTAGTATGTCAGCAATGTGTGATAAGGCTTTTGCAAGTATTGCAATATGATCTCCATGATTTACAAGTGCCTGTGCACGGGTCAACGTTGTTTGTCCAGATCAGTCTTCGGGTGTATACAGACCACGATGAGAAACTTGATTGAGCCCCAAACCAAAGCTGTGTATTCCGGATGGAATTGGGCAAGAACATCTAGGACACCATCGTAAAAGCGGATGCGACGCGAGAGCCGCTCCAGCCACTTCCGGACTTTCGAATTCTCACGTTGGGACTGGTACTCCTCCATAGACTTGTTGACCACGTCGAGCACGTCCTGCACGTACGACACCAAATGTAAAGCATCATCTTGTCGACGGTCCTCGGTAAGGTCAGATGCAAATCTTGCCTTGGCATCTTCGAACGCTTGTTGAATAGGTGTCCTGGGTGCATTATCCCGGTAGAACGAATCTCGATTGCCATACGGAGTCCTTGCATTAAACGGGCTTTTGTACCATTCCTGCATGATGGATTCCTGATACTGCGAAACCATGCGGTTCAGCCTTGTTGGGCCGGTCGACAAAGTGACACCTCTCCAGGCGGCCAGATTGAAAGTGGAGAGAGAAAAGTTCCACTGTCACTTAGAAGCAGTCTCCAATGAGCTCAAATGGACGAAGGGCCCGGGATGAGGCGCCATGGTTGTTTAATCGCGGCCATCGATGCAAGGTGAGGTAGAGGAAGGAGCAAGGCTCACGCGGCCCGTGCGTTGAGCCAGCCTAACCAAGCTCGTGACTTCTGCTGGTGCTGCTGCTCCACGACAGGCCGTGCCTTCCGTGTAGGCGCCAGCTGACTATGAAGAATCAATCATGATAAGCAATGAGTGGAAGCAAACTATGTGAGACGTGGTCCATTGCCTTGTGTGATTGGCACGTGGTGCATCCGTTGCTACCATCAACCCCGCCTCTCGCCGGATGGACCCCTCCATCAAGCGAACTGCCATCCAATCAAGTTGGAGCTCAGCCTCAGCTTGAGCAGGCAGATTCCAGGCGCTTCGATGATGTGAGGCTACTTCGATCTCTGCAGCCTGATCACATCTTTCAGTCTATGCCAGAAGATACTGGTGCTATACGCTTCTTGATATACCAATCACAGCCCTGGATCTGTTTTTTCCACATCTTGTACGCCCGGCTGTACAGCGCGACGGTGGCGATCCGCAAGACGAAGAAAGCGGTGATATACCTTGGGCTTTGCGTAAGTATTTTGAGAGGGACAATCTTCGAATTCAGACGCGCCTTTTGAGCGATAGTTCGCCGGCCCGCGACAGTCGCGACTGTGAGGACAAGACCGACAACAAAGAAGTCAAAGAGGAGGAAGAGGAAGAGGAAGTGGAGGAAGAAGAGGAGGAGGAGGAGGACGACGGGGAGGACGACGACGACCGGGACAAGGAGGACAGCGACCTTGAACCCGATTTTTGTGACCAGGACGCCTGGAACGATTACAGAGACCTCCACGCGCGTTTCCTACATTACGTCAAAAATTACTGCACAAATTGGTACAGCATGTCGATACCGTTGTCAAACAGTCGCTCAAAAAGATTCCTGGCCAGCGCTTCTTCATCTTCATCCGCGATTATCACGTTATTTTCGATTTCTACGATCGGCTGATAACGGAAATCAAGACCTGCCTCGATTTGTTTCCTGAAGAGATCAGAGACGACATCTTAAAGTCGCTGACCAAATTTATTAAGCACAAACTGGGTCTTATTTTTCGTCAGCTGTCAGTTCTGCAGGACAGCATAGAACAGGAGCGAGCACGAAGAGACGCCGAGAATAAAAACGCAAACATCTACTGGAATCATATTACCATATCGAGAGATCAGACTTCGTTGAGTGATTTCAAGAGGGAAATCCTCCTTGTTCTTGCCTCTGAGATAGAAAGGTCATCGAGCCTGAGATTCTTGAACAGGAGGCACACCGAACCTGAACATCAAGAGAACCTTCAGCCGCATCGACTTCCAGAGCGGCCGGAATATCGCCAACCTCGAAACATGAAACAACACTCTACCTCAAGCTTGTCACAAACAGCCGAAGAACATCAGCGGACTGCTGGCAACCACACTATGTCTTCGCAAGATGAATTTGTAGCCGCCGGTGTCCCACAAGGTCGGACACCAAAAGAAGCAACTACAATATTAGCTCGAGATACTTTCAATGGCGATGCGGCCATTCCCCTTGGGAACGACGAAATGAGGGAACTCAAACATCGCTTGTCACTCTTGGAAACCGAGAATCAGAGCCTGAGGGCTCGCCAGGAAGTGAATGTCAGATACGAAACCATATATTTCATCGAAGATAAGAATCGAAAGACACCGGCAGCCTACCATGAGGAGCCTGCGTGGTCAGTTGGCCCTCGTGGAGATATTGCGATGAAGGCCAATTTCCCTCTTCCTGATGTCGAGGGATATATCAAACAAAAGCACGATATCGCCTTTTTCATTGCAAAGTTCTATAAGCCAGAACAGCAGCAGAGTGAGGTTCAAAAGGCCGTGCGGGACAAAGGTACAATACCCCGACCGAAGGCGAGTAACGAAACGATCCGACTTGAATCACTGGATATGATTGAAGCCATGGAGGCATTCATTGCCCACAAACCTGAATTCAAAGGAGTGTTCCCGACTTTTAATGTTCGAGACGCCTTGCCAGCTCCGTATCTCTTCTGGTACCATTACAGGTCACCAGAAGCATTGGACACAATGAGCGATCTACACAAGAAATGTATTCGTGAGCTTACAGCATGGATCGAAGAGAACTATGGCGAGATGTACGACCGCGTGGAGACACAATTGAAAAAAGGAGTGGTATCGTACGAGGCGATAGAGTTCTTGATTAAGCCTGGTGATGCTATTGTCGTGAAAAACAAACGTGGGCGGGAGACTGGAACTCTAAACGCCGAGATTGCCATCTCTAGACCTTCGATCCTAACGCCCCAGCAACTTGTCGACGCTGACACAGATAAAATCTGGCTTACGCAGACTAGGGAGAACAAAAAGAGATACAAATGGAAGTGGATGATGGGGACCTGGGCTTACAGATTCGATGGCTCATTTTACCGTAAAGAACGAAGTATTGAGATCGAGATGCAGGCGGAAGAGCTGCACGAGGAAGTCGATATAAGAAAGCTCAATGTCTATCCCTTGAAGTACGCAAGTGAGGATACAAGAACAAGTCTTGCTCAAAGAGGCCGAGCATTTTGGAGCTGTAGGGACAGAAGACTTGTCTCCTATGAAGACAAAAGCGGTATATACGGCGTACGAGTCCCTCAGTCAAGCTTTGCAGTCCTTCAGCTAACTCGATCCCCAGAGTGCGGAACGATTTATGGTAGATTTCAACACTTACAGGCAGCTTCACTCAGGCACATATGCCTTCAGAGAAGTGTATGGTGAGATCGACAACGATGATGTGACAAGAATGGATCTTAGCATCATGGAATCCGATGAACCCCCACCAAGCCCGGACATATACGCCTTTCCAGCCACCATCATCGGCTTCAATCTACGAACTAAGAAGTGGGGTAAGTAAGCCGCTGATTCCGCTGCGCTTCAACCTGCGACGTGCCAATCCTGACTTTGCCTAGTGGATCTCGAAGTCGATTTGATAAGAGACGTTTCCTGGAACAAGCAGTCGTTCGCGCATCTCGTCATCGATAGCGAGACCAAAGAGCTGGTCCAAGCCTTAATTACGAATCAGATAGAACGCGAGCAGGGCACAGATATCATCGAGAGTAAAGGAAACGGCCTTATCATCCTTCTCCATGGCGGTCCCGGGACTGGAAAGACATTCACAGCTGAAAGTGTCGCCGAGATTGCCGAGAAGCCGCTGTACCGGGTGACTTGCGGAGCTATCGGCACACATGCAGAAGACGTCGAAAAGTACTTGGAATCTGTACTTCATCTCAGCAAGATCTGGGGCTGTGTCGTGCTTCTCGACGAAGCGGACGTGTTTCTCGAACAGAGGACACTCACTGATCTCGAGCGCAACGCTCTTGTCTCAGTCTTCCTTCGGGTTCTTGAATACTATGAAGGTATTTTGATTCTGACATCGAACCGAGTCGGGACCTTCGACGAGGCCTTCAAATCGCGCATTCAACTCTCGTTGCACTACGAAAATCTAACCCGTGGACAGCGATACAAGATCTGGAAGAACTTCCTCAACCGCCTGAAGGAGATGGACAAGTTGATTTCCACAAGTGCCACAGACATGACAACGCGGGAAACTAAAGTTGCGAATCCCATCGCCATCGACTTCGAGGACGTCGAGTGTTATCTGAGTGAGCTGGCGGAGTTCGAGATGAACGGACGGCAGATTCGGAATGCGATCACAACGGCGAGACAGCTCGCCAAGTTCAAAAAAGAGCAGATGAACCATAGTCATCTCAAGCACGTCATCAAGGTATCCGGCAAATTTGACACTTATCTGAGCTCGATGCGGGAAGGACTCACGGATGATCAGATAGCGAGGGATGAGGGCGTTAGATAGACTTATGCTGGAAGCCTGCCTTGTTACCGTTACCTCCATGTTGCCCAAAAATTACCCGTGCTGCCAGAGATAATGTGGCAACGCCCAAGCTGGAGGTGCCTATGAGAGCTAATTGACATTCGCATTAGGAGGAGAAGGACGTTCATTTCATCGCCATCAGGACCGTCCCGATAGTCAAGCGATCTCTTAATATCGTGAAATATAACGTGACTTTGCAGCTCGGATATCTGCATGAAGAGAGATTGAAGAACTCGAGGATCTGCGACATGACGGTAAGGCGCTGAAATAGCAACTTAGGCGAAGTGATGTTGACAAGAAGGTAAATTAGCAGCAACGTCAATAAATGGAATCGCGTTGATAGAAGAGAAACATACCCTAACCGGATCTGGTGTATGCATGCATTTTAAGGACGCCAGGAGACCCACAGCAGTTGCAAAAGCGGAACGTCTAGACATGCAGGTACCGGCACTATGAACTGGACGCCTAATCAACATGGGGAAACCTGGGATCTCTGAACGGCAGTGAGAAGAAAGCCATGTGACGTCGAGTCTCACGACACTAGCGCTTGCGTCTCTGCCAACGCAAATCCTTCAGGATTTGAACTTCGCTTGGCGTATCGTTTTGGACCACGAATAGCGTCAGGCAGTCACCTTCGTAGAATATGTGTATTTCGGGCAATTGCTCTAGCCACGGTAAGTCAAGTCTCTTTGTTTCGCGGACACAGGCTTCAGGACGTTGAAAGATCTGCCGCTCCCTATGTTGGGAATAGTTGGAGAGCGAGCTCGTGTTTCTGTCCGACTGGCGCCGGAGTTCCTTTCAATTTGTCAATTCCAGCCATTTAACGCAGCCATAACGCCCAAATCATGCTGGACAACTCGTTTGCGCTCACGAAGGGTCGGTTTAAGAGACTTCATGGTCGAGGCTCAGGACAAGGTCTGTGCTTCATTCGTTGCGCAATGCGTGGGACGAACCAACTGCTCCCACTCAGAGCACTGGGCTGTGCAAAAGCCGTGGTCAAACGCTCGCAGACTCCTGCCTGACGAGGACCGTCCAGCCGCGAACCTCCCATCTTTTGGTCGGGCGGTTCAGGTTCTTCGTGTGCGTGGAGGTTTGAGGTCGAGAATACTCCTCAAAAGTGGCTTCTCCTCCCCGCTGAAGGAAAGAGATGAACCGAGAACATCTCTCGCTTTGGCTGGAAGCAGCAGTCGACCAAGGCTTCGCATGACTCGGATTGCGTGATCACCAGCGAACGAGATCTGCGAGAGAGGATTCTGCGCGCCTACTCACCAACCACATACTCCGTACTAGTTGGCCAAAAGGTAAGACAAGAATGCCTGCGCCCTGTTATTTATTGCTGGGTGACTGCGCATCGTATTTCCGCGAACAGCCAAATAATATTAAACATGGCCAACAAACTCAGCCGCGTTCAAGCCTCGGACCGTTGTGGAAACTTTGCAATATCGATGCCAAGACTCCGGTGCTGTGTAGGTTCAGCCAATGTCTTTGCTGTGAGATTGCTGTAGTCGGCGTAGCCAATGATCGAAGTCTGTGAACGTGGCTGGTCGTTGAATTATACTTGTTACGTTGCATAGGGCCCTTTCGACGAGGCTGAAGGTAACAACGATCATTATTGGCCCCTAGCTTGCATATGCCTGCTTCCAAGTCCGCTGCATACACGGTCCGGTGCTGAAAGGCGCCGATGTCGATTCTCGTATGACGCAAATAGACGAAAGCACAAGCATGGATAGACTTACCCTTTTTCGCCTCGACCAGCGATCCAACAGGCAAATTTTTGAGGTTGTCTTGCCTGGATTTATTTATCCGGGCAGGGAGACGATATGAAACAAAAGAACAACGAAAAGCGCAGATCGTCTCAAGAAGGTTTCGTCCCATGCTGGCCAGCACCAGGAAGGAAAGACATGGAGATCATGGATACAACCGAGGCCAGTCAGGCTCTAAGCGGTGCACGGACTGCCATGCACCTCCAAGCATGCATCTTTGAGATGTCAAAGCTGAACTGCTTGATGCGGTTAACGTGGGAATATAGGGAGGCAGGTCAAGCAGAAATGAGCAACATGTCTCTCCGGAGGTCGGCAAGTCGCAGTCTACAAGCTCCGTCCCATGCAAAAAGCGGCCCAATCAAAAACGCAGCACGTGCCTGTGGTGGAGTGAGTTGAGCGTAGAGGGCCAGCATCGGACCTCGAGCCCTGACGCCATCTGCAACTTTTAATAGATTCTGGTCCGGCACTTGTTGCACAAGTCGCAGCCAAGTGCCAGTCCCAAACGGCTCGAGCTGCCTAGCAGTGAGGTGCAGGTGCATTTTGCATTCCTCTCTACATGCAACTTGTCCGATGAACTGACTTAGCCAAAAGCAGAGGTGTTCGGAGCCTTCTCATTGAGGGCACGGAGTCCTTTGAGATTAATGTGCGTCATGTGCCTGCTGAAAGCGTCTCCTGTGGCATGCATCCTCTGGTGGCTGTTTTAGGCGCATTGGCAGAGGCAGCCACAAGCCATGTTATAGGCGAGGGCTGGAGGCGCCTGCCAACGGTGCACCAGTCTGACTCGGCTGGCGGCGTTGAGGCTGGGGGCCTTCGATAGGCGAGCTGCACCAGGCAGGTTTATGAAGAAGCAGCAAAATTAAGGTGAAGCCTTGGTGAGCCGAGTGTGAGATGGGAATGATGGCGTTCGGAGGTCCGCAGGCTTGGAATGGGATGGCGGCCGCCCATGGATTGGCTTTTAGAGGCGCCAAAATTTGGATAGGCTTAGTGTGATAGGCATGCCAGCATGTTGACCAATAATTGACTCAGGAGAAAACCAAGCCAAGGGCTCCTAACAGAGACTGGTGTTGCATTCTCGACTCAGGAGTTTCCTTGATTCGTGCTTCCCAATCGCCAGCTGGGTGGCTCCTGCTTGGGATAGCTAGGCCAAGTACCTGCGTATCTCTTGCCTGGGCAGCCCTGCCGTTGCTCCCCTACTTATCCAACTGCGCCTCGCTGATCACGGACTCGTATTCCTTCCTCTCAGTTGGCTCTCCGTTCAATTAAAATCCTGTAGCCCGCAGCACACCCATTGCGTGTCTCATCTGGCCCTATTTTCTGGCTGACACTGAGTTTTCCAGGCTGAGGACTGGCTCAGACAGAAGTGAACCCGAATAAGCTCGACCGGCAACCTCTGTTTAGCTCAGCTCCATTGGACACGAGTCCGCTGACCTTGGCTCCTGCCGCTCGGCGTGCCCTGCCACCCTTCCTTCCGCACCTCTCTTCCCTTTACATGTCGTGGTCCTCGCCTTTCGCGGGGTCGACTTCATTCTGGATTCTCCAATCATTCACCAACCGCCCACGCTCTCGGGCCCCCGTGTAGCTCAACGAGATTCGCCACCCGACTCATTTCCACCCTCGTTTGGACCGTCATTCTCTGTACCTTCATCATTCACTATGGGTTCCAACAACCCCCAAAACGCCGGCTTCACTGGAGTCGGCACACAATCGTTCGATACGGCCAGTATGGAGAGTATGTTTTCATCCTTGCAAAGCGAGTACGGGAGTACAGCTGGGGGGTTTTCTGGCTTTGGTGGGCCCGCCACAACAACAAGCTCAGGATCTGGCACCTCCAGCACGGGTACTTCGAGTTCAGGCGCATCCGAGACGAAAACATCTACGACCTTGGCCACCTCCGTCTCTCCTACCGCAGGAGCTGCAGATTCAGCAACACAAAGCCTGAGCAGCTCTGTCACCGAAACCGCAAGCAATGCTGCCGCCAGTACCACCGATGGACCCGTAACTGTGTCCGAAAAATCGTCCTGCAATAGCATCTCCTGCTCGTCTGGGCTACAAGCGGCTGTCGCAGTACCGATCGTTATTGCTGCCATTGCCGCAATATTACTGTTTTTCTGTTGTGCGAGAAGAAGGCGGAAGCGGGCTGGTGCAGTGGTCTCGGAAAAGCGGCCGCCGCAGTCTGGGAAGAAGTTGAAGTGGACGAGACACCTGCGAGCATTCTCATTTGATGCTGAACTGCTGCTGGGAGGACGGTTCTCGGGCTCCAACAGTCTGCGAAGCCGGGGCGCAGAGGAAAGCATCCGGAGTGATCCAGCGCCTTCGTCTCGTGACGGGGCGAGCTCTGTTGAACCAAGCTTGCACAGCAGCGTTGAAGAGGTGGCTCCGCCTTACCGAGACTACCGAGACATGATCTCGCACGCGACTCCTCCCAGCCCCCTGCGATCGATTCCTGCTATTACCACGACAGCACCCGATCCAATTCCTCGACCATCTTCCACCGCGACAGCACCACCGCCTTATCGATCGATCGTTCCTGGCACTTCGCCTGAGCCAACATCGCCGTCAACCGTCAGGAACCCATTCTCGGACTCTCCAGGGGTCAGCCCGATCGACGAGTCGCCCTTCAACGATCCACCGGGCACTGCGCTAGCGCCGGCGTTGAGTCGTGGATCTTCCATGTATCGCAGCGTCAACTCCGATGATACGGGCTCACCTGCCGCGTCAGATGCTGGCAGTATAATGGAAGCGGTGGTTGGGAGACGGGTGTCAGTTCGGAATGCTGGGGCCACGACTGGTGGAAGCAGCTAATATCACGTCTGAATTTTCGTTTCAGTCTCTTAATCATGGCGCGGCGTTGGGACTGCTGTGGGACCGAAAACTTGTCTGTGACGGACGGCTGTGGGAAACCTGCAGGGAGCCATAATTGGCCGGGTATGTGGAACGCAGAATGTCTTTGATACGCCCCCGATCTACATCTATACTGTATATGAGTGAAGCCGAAGCCGATGGCAAAGAAGAAGTAAAAGCTAGATTGACCGAATGCGCAAATGTCGAACAACGTTGGAATCTGTGTGAGCATGAGGTCCTCTGGCCATTATATCATTGTGCACGACTGTTCTGCGTTGTTTCTTTTATGTTGAAGCTACTGTCACACAACGCAGGAACGGCTCGTTGATCTGATCCCGTGTTTTGTATCCCCTCTACGCTCGAATCAATTGTCATCAACCTGGTTTCCCGGCACGGTTGTGCCGTCTGTAGGTGTACAGGTGCAACAAAGGTAAAAGAGCTGTGAGGTGGCAGCAATGCACCGGTACCGGCGGCGTTGCAGCCCAACAGGCTGGTCCGCCATGCCGTCCAGCTCGGGCAAAGCTATCCTTCTCACTCACGTCTTCCTCGAAGCATGGAAAATCTCTAGAACCTGATTCGATCAGGCTCACAGGCGATGGACAGACTGGGCTTACAGGCCGCTCTTTGCCCGTGTTTTGTCCAACTTCCTCGCCTCTCACCTTACTGCAACCTCTCATTTACCTTGATTGTGCTTGATTATGCGGACATGGGACCTGAGGGCAAGTGAACACCTCGTGCATTACCAAGTGCAACTCAGGCTGTACCAAGACGAGGCTATCCGTCGCCGGCTATGACTTCTCGTGTCGGGTCTTTGCATCGAGTCCAAGCTTCCTTGGCTTGCTTGGAAGCCGCGAGGAACCGAGCTTGGATGCAGCTTTCTAACGTCCATTGACTCGCTTCAAACCCTGATGCAACATAAACTGCATCTCTCCTGATCATCCGCAACCCTTCATATTTTGCTCAATATTTGCAGCCGGATCCGCAAAGTCGACTCTCGCCCTGCGGTCCGCAGGTATATCATTACCGCCACTTCCATGGACCACTCCCCGCCTCCTACTCGTTGGGGGGGTCGGCCTTTTCCCCATTTTGTGCGAGCGCGAGGAATATCCGGAGCTGGAGAGACCCACGTCAAACGCTGGGATCGACACAAAAATCGCCAGAAGTTACCACGAAGGCGGCTCCTATTAACCGATCGTGTCGTCATTGGCGTAAGAAACATCTTTTGTGGCTACCAGTATCCAGTGGGCATCGCGCTCGACCCTCAATCTTCGAGAAGTTTACGAATTGCGGGCGTCATGGAGAGATGATGGCGACTTTGGGTGCTCTTCCAGCCTGTCGCTGTTCTGTGTGGAGAGAATCTGGAGTTACATGCCGAAGGTTGTCAAGCACGAGGTCTCCATGTGCTGGACATGTGGCAAGCGTTCCTCGAATCGAAAGGTAGGGAAACGTAAAAGGTGCTGCCCATCCTGACGTTATTGTGTTGTCTCTTTCTTGTTGCCTTTGACAGCTTCACTTCGTCACTGCACAAAGAGCTGGTTTCTCATCCTGTTGCTTTCAATCATTCTCCATTCACAGCGCAAGAGAGCTGGTAGTCTTTCACCATGGCATCCCACGAAGTCCACCATGACTACGTCCATGATTCGGATCGATACTCACCGGACCGATCAAAGCTCGACGCTGCAGAATATGTCGAAGCACCAGTGACCATCGGAAGACAACCTCCTCCATACGTCAAATCACTCAGTCTCGAAGAGAGAGCCCATGCCGAGCGGGCGTTGGTGCGAAAGATTGATTTCCGCCTGATCCCCACAATTATCATCATGTACCAGACCTCCACTGTCCTTTGCCATTCAGCAGACTAATCGAGAAAATAGGTACATCATGAATTATCTCGATCGCAACAACATTGCCGCCGCCCGACTCGCCGGTCTTGAAGACGAATTGAACCTCCACGGCACGCAGTATCAAACCGCCGTCAGCATCCTCTTCGTTGGGTATTTGCTCATGCAGATCGTAAGTTTCCTAACACAGTCACCGAGTATCAGAATATTATCCATTTTCCACTTTATCCCGCCGGGAAGAAAGGCCTGAGAACTGACAATTGATGTAGCCCTCGAATCTATTTCTCAACAAAATCGGTAAACCGCGCATCTACCTCCCCGTCGCCATGATGATCTGGGGCACCATTTCCGCCGCGACCGCCGCGGTGCAGTCTTTCGGCGGGCTCATCGCTGTCCGGTTCTGCCTTGGTTTCATCGAGGCCGCTGTAAGTTCCTCGTCCCTGCGAGAAGCTGTTTTGTTCTTGATAGAGCTATCATCTCTATTCCGCACAAGGGCACAGGCTGACGGAAATTTTACAGTATTTTCCTGGTTGTCTGTATTTCCTCAGTTCGTGGTACACGCGCAAAGAACTCGGCTTCCGCACTGCAATGCTATACTCCGGCTCTCTCATCTCCGGCGCCTTCTCCGGCCTCATCGCCGCCGGCATCACCGGGAACATGGACGGATCACTAGGTCTGCGAGCATGGAGATGGCTGTTCATCATCGAAGGCTGCGTCACGATCGTCATCGCCTTTGGCGCGATTTTCGTGCTGCCGAATTTCCCGCGCACGACGCCTTGGTTGACGCCAGAGGAGAAGGAACTTGCCGTGTGGCGCCTGGACGAGGATATCGGCGAGGATGATTGGGTCGATAGTAAACAACAGACGTTCTTCCATGGGTTGAAGCTCGCGGTTAAGGATATTAAGATGTGGATCATGGTAAGCCACTCACCCCCAGGAGCACACTTCTCTTCTAACGCGCTTAATCTAGATGCTCATGCTCTTCTGCATCGTGGCCTCTGGCTCAGTGACGAACTTCTTCCCCACGGTCGTCCAAACGCTGGGCTACGGCAAGATTGCCTCCCTCCTGCTCACGGCTCCGCCGTACGTTCTGTGCGTGATTACCGCGTTCCTCAACGCCTGGCACGCAGATCGCACCGGCGAGCGCTATTTCCACGTCACATTACCGCTCTACGTCGCCGTCGTGGCTTTCATCCTCGCCGCCGCAACAACAGCCACTGCGCCCCGCTACGTCGCAATGATGCTCATGGTCCCCGGCGTATACACGGGCTACGTGGTCGCATTAGGCTGGATCAGCAATACCATGCCCCGCCCGCCCGCGAAACGTGCCGCCGCCCTCGCTGCAATCAACGCCGTGAGTAACACTTCCTCCATCTACGCAAGCTACATGTTCCCTAAAGGTGATGGGCCGAGATATGTGCTGGCCATGAGTGTTTGCTCGGCCACGGCGTTCATCGCTATTGTGGCGGCGACGGTGCTGCGGATGATTTTGATGAGGCTGAATAAAAAATTGGAGAGGGGCGAGTTCGTGGAGGGCGCGATTAATGATTCCGGCAAAGGGGGGAGGAGAGGAAGTCTTACGGATGGGGAGGGCGCTGTGCCTGGGGAGGCGGCGAAGAGGGGTTTTAGATTTTTGTTGTAAAATATATTTGTATGTTGTGTGTGAAGACTGGGACAAGTCACAGAATGGAGGATCGAAAATAGTACGATTTCTCGAATGGTCTGAGTATTCAGGATGCACTCGCTTTGATTACCAAGGAGCACGCCGTGCAATATCATTGATTCGAGCATCAGTCAACATCATCTCAGTCGACGTGCGGCTAGCGATTTCTGATCCCTCACAATCAATGAAGCACTTTTCGAGTTGAGTTCCACAAACTTTGGTTTGGCTACTGGGGCCTGCATCTGTCCGCACACGTGGTATTGCAATAGGCGCCAACGGTTCCATCAGTCTTCAGCTTGTAATAGCCAGGGATACAAGGAGCACCTTCATCGTGTTCGGCCTGGCAGAATCTCGCGTTGTTGACCTGGGAAAGCACCTCCTTCAATACCTCCTCTTTGAGAGCTTGCGCCGAAGCTTGCGACATTCGTAACATGGTCATCCCAAGGTACCAGGCGATCGGCTCATGCGCCTTGATAACATCAACAGTGTCGACGAAGGACTCCAAAGCACGGTTGGACGCGCACATGACTGTAACGGGGAGGCGTACGTAGAGGTCGTCGCTGCGGGTGGACTCGTACATGAGGCGTAGCGGTTTCGCGAAGGTGGTTTCATGAAGCAGTAAACCCGCGCCGTCGACGGTTCGTTTGGCGGACAAAATCTTCAGTGGCTCGATGCCGAGCATGTCCGAGTACCTGAAGACTAAGATGTGCACCATGAGTTCATTTACGTTCCCAGGCAGCGTAGTGTTGGAATCAGAAGTGAGCGATAAGTATTTCGAGGTCTGGTGAGCTTTGGAGGAAAATCCAGGAACGGATGCCGCATCATAGTCGCTGGTGTACAGGTAGCAAAGGACACGGCTCAAGATTTCTGGATCTTCTTCTGTGAGATTGATGCGGCCCTCTTCGGCTTCCTGGAGGCGGGTCAGTCTGGTTGCTAGGGTATGCGGCGGCACATCTCACCTTGAACGGGCCGTTGATAGCCTTGCTTAGCATGGTCGATTGAGGGCAAACGATAGCGCGGTGGACTTTGAATTCGATGCCTTGGCACTCAATAATGAAGTCGGAGTACTGCCCTGACTCTAACAAAGCCAGATAATTTGGCGGTCTGACTTCTTCTGCTGCCATCTTTCGGTGACTTAGATCATGTGACGGATAGAAGAGTCGTTTGAGTTGCAGCTACGTTGAAGAGGGCGGGCGCTGACTTGTCAGTCTTGATCAATAAGCGCGTTTGGCAGTTGGCAGAAGCGATTTTCAGATTCACCGCTGCCTCACCCCATCTTCACTTCGCGGGCGGTCACCGCCGCGGTAAAGATCGGTGGTGAAGCACCAAGTCGCGCTTTGCGTGCACCTCGATAACCAACATGATACCGTACCGCCAGTCAGAAACGAGTCCGTGACGTACGATACTCTAACTCATTTCGATCCTACTGGGAATTGAGTTGGTTTCAGAGGACTCCTGAGGCCTATCTCTGTGGCCTCCGGAAAAATTCATCGTTGGTCAAGCTGGATGAGGCAGGAGCTTGGCAGAGGACACAGGATATCTGTTGGGCGGTCCTCGGTTGGTGCCAGTACCAGTTACCGCAGGCGCACTCCCTCTGGCTATCATTTCGCCGATACTCAATGGATAATCCCCTTGAAACCATTGTATGCCTGCTCCATATCGAACGCCAAGTCCCTAGCTTGCTCCTCGCTCAGCTCCTCACTGGTCTTCATCTGATTCAACGTGATCAACCACTGTATTATCTTTCCCCGGTGTTCAAAATCCTGATCTGTGACCTTGTTGACTGATTGAATGACATCGCTCAAAAGCGGGTGTAATGCGGATTTTGAGACCATGCTCAAGCGCAGGGCATCAAGGAAGGTGATGAAATTTTCGGTTGCTGTAAGGATGAGAGCGCCGGACAGGTTCGGCTGCTGTGATGAGCCTCCACCTGGACCAGTCGTGGGCTGCTTCTGAACAGTGAGGGTCTCGATGCTGTTCAAGCCGACTTTCAACCTCTCCTTTGCTCGTGGACACTCGACTTCCCACCTTGCGCAGAATGTGTCCAAGTCGCTGAACTCACGTGATACGCTGTCGTCTTGTAGTATGCTCCGATATTGTTTCAACAACTTGTTACACAGATCTGCGTACTCTGACTCTGGCAGTGCGTCCTTGATGTATGCCTTTTCTAGCCCGTCTAGCGTGCGAATTATACTGTAGATCTCGGCCAGTGAGTCGATAAGGTCACGCTCTTGCGGTGTGGAAGAGAGCTTCACCTCTTCGTCGAGGGATATCCGGGCGGAGAGGGGGTGTGAGGCAGGGAACGCGCCATGAGGAGTCGGTGCATAGGCTTGGACAGGATTGTACGTCGATGGTGGACGAGGAGAGGTGGCTGTGTACATGTGGAGGCGATTGTGGATAATTGTCTGCTTTTTCAGACGACTTTGGTCTGAAATAGTTCCTAGCAACACTTGGAGATCCTGAAGGAGTATGCTTGGATCTACTTTGTGAGGTGAGTTGAGGAAGGTGCGAGGCTGCGGTCGACTCAATGCGAGGCTATGAGGGGAAACCCGGATAAACCTCGGCCTGGCATTATTTTTTCCAAACCCTCAAGGTGCAAGCAACTGCGCCCTCGCACTCCAGTTCACAAGCAGTCGTTCGATCTCCGTAATACTGACAACTCCCGCTGCGATGGCGAAACCGAGCAAGGCTACCAAGAAGTTCGAGAAGAACCAACTGAAAGGCACCATCGAGAGACGCAAGGAGTTCGCGAAGATCAAACAGCGCCATCAAGTCAAGGCCAAGAAGAAACAGAGAGCCGAGAAGAGATCAAAAGCCGCCAACGATGACGATGACTCGGAGATCAATAGGGAGGAAGAAACAGCGGTGGATATGAACGAGGACAACTTTTTCCGAGAACCCGTCGACATACCTGAGCCGCATACGAATACCTCAAAGAGCAATGCCGCGAAACGAAAAAGGAACGAGCCCGTAGATGAGGAAGAGAGTGTAGATGCGGAGGAGAACGAACAAGAGGAAGATGATGAAATCGGGATAGACATGGCTGCTCTTGCCGAAAAGGATCCGGAGTTCTACAAATACCTGAAGGAGAACGATGCGGAACTGCTGGACTTCAACGAAGACGATGACCTTGCCGGGGTGGACGACCTGAGTGACGAAGAGCCACCTTCCAAGAAGCGGAAGACGAAGAAGGACGAGGAAGAGTCTGATGCGCCTGATGATGTCACCTTGTCTATGGTGAAAAAGTGGAAGTCTTCTCTATCGGAACAGTTTTCTATCAGAGCTCTGAGACAAGTCGTGCTTGCTTTCCGTGCAGCTGCTCATGCAGACGACGAGGACGACAAAGTGTTCAAGTACAACATTCAGAGCCCTGAAGTCTACCACGAGGTCTTGATTACAGCACTCAAGCAGGTGCCACAGGTTCTGTCTCACCATCTGCCAGTCAAAGAGACCGCAGCTGGGAAATTGCGCATACCGACAGACTCGCCCAAGTTCAAGACCTTGGCACCTCTCATCAAGTCACACGCCTCCTCCCTGCACTATCTGCTCGGCCACTTATCCGACACTAAGACTCTGAGGTTGACATTGGAATCTTTTGAGCCGCTATTACCGTATCTGCTTCAGTTCCGCAAGTTCCTCAAAGTCATCACCAAAGCAGTCTCTTCGATATGGTCCGATAACTCGTCCGACGAGGCAACACGCATTCAGGCCTTCCTGATAATCCGCCGCCTTATGATCATTGGCGATGCCGGTATCCGTGAAGCTGTGCTGAAATCAACTTACGAAGGTGTCGTCAAAGGTAGTCGAAACACAACCATTCATACACTGGCGGGAATCAACCTGATGAAGAATTCGGCCGCCGAGATCTGGGGCCTTGACCAGAAGGTCAGTTACACCGCTGGCTTCACCTTCATCCGACAGCTTGCCATTCATCTACGAGGCAATATCACGAAACCTACGAAGGATTCGTACAAGACCATCTACAATTGGCAATTCGTCCATTCCCTTGATTTCTGGTCTCGAGTTCTATCGATGCACTGCAACTCCATCCTAGAGGCCCAAAACGGCAAGCCTTCACAACTGCGTCCACTGATCTACCCAGTGGTGCAAGTCACACTCGGAGCAATGCGGCTGATACCCACGTCGACATACTTCCCTCTACGGTTCCAGCTTATGCGGTCTCTACTTCGAATATCGCAAGCCACGGAGACCTACATTCCCCTTTCGGCAGCACTCTTGGAAGTCCTGAGCTCCGCGGAGATGAAGAAGCCTGCAAAGGCCGCAACCTTGCGACCCCTCGACTTTTCTTCCAATATCCGAGCTCCAACGTCATACCTGAAGACGAAAATCTACCAGGACGGAGTCGCAGAACAGGTCATCGAGCTTTTCTCCGAGTTCTTTGTGCTATGGACTAAGAGTATCGCATACCCAGAGTTGCAGCTCCCAGTAACAGTGATGCTCAAGCGCTGGATAAAAACAGCTTCCAATGCCAGTGGTAATCGAAATGGCAAGCTCAATCAAGCTCTTACGTTGCTCGTGCAAAAGTCAGAAGCGAACTCCAAGTGGATCGAAGAAAGAAGGAACAAGGTCAAATTCTCGCCCAAAGATCGTACCGAGGTGCAAAACTTTCTGAAAGATGTGCAATGGCAGGATACTCCATTAGGTGCCTTTGTCGTCTCGCAGAGAAAGCTCAGGGAGGAAAGGAGGCAGGTGCTTGAACGAGGCCGGAAGGAGCAGGAACGCCACAAACAGACTGAGGAGGATGATAATAGTGACATCGAGATTACGTGATCGTCAATCACTGACCTTCACACATGATTGCACGATCTGCAGGTTTGACGGGGGCCTCTGCACACGATGTGTACTACGAATAAGAGCTTTGAGATGAAACTTCTTGGAACCACTTGATGAATACACTGTGAGCCAACAGTTCATTCCCAGCCGTCGCTTCCGAACTCGTATCGAAGAGCCAAAATGATCAACTTTTTGACTTGAGGAGTCACAAAGCGGCCCTTTCCGCGACGTTGGCCTGCCCGAACCTGCCATATCGTACATCAACGTCAGTAACACCTCACTCGAGAGGCGTATATATGGTGTCGAACTTCTTGTATCCTTCACCCTTGACAAACGTCTGATGCCACGGGCCCTGCGACTTGCCTTGGGCCAAGTCGAAGTAGAGATCGCCATGCGCGTCACCATCAACGCGGTATTTGGGCGATCCGTCCGCCTTCCGCTCATCGGCATAGTAGAATCTACAGATCGTTAGTTCCATCCGGCGCAAAACTTGAAAACGATTAGAGGACTGACTTGTATCCACGGTCTTTGTACGCCGCCGAAGCCGACCAAATCATGGAAGCAGCGGCTGACTTGCCGACACCCTGGGACATGAACTTCGGGATGATGGCGACGTTCAAAACATTGCCTGTTGCGATGAAAGTGCGCGAAGCCGACGCCGGAAGCTCTGCAAAGCCCGAGACGGCCTGTTGCGCGGCGACAAAGAAGCTGGATATGTTAACGGTTGCGTCGCGGTTGAGGTCGGCAAGAGAGATCGCAAATGGATCGTCAGCCGGGGTGAAGGTTGCGACGCTGACTGCGATGTGTTAGTTGGCCTGGGGACGCTACCAGGGAGGTGGGGGCGCACCATTGAAGACAACGACACTGGGGGTGCCGAAGACCTTCTTCACTTTGGTAAAGGCATTGACCACATCATCGGGCTTGTAGAAGTCGGCAGGGATGTTCAGCTGGCTGTCGGTGCTGTCGGCCTCTTTTAGTGAGCGAGCGGCAATGCCGACCTTGTAGCCCTGGGAGGCGAACTTGCGGGCGACGGACTGGCCGATGTTGGGACCTGCGCCGAGGATGAGGACGACGGGGGATTTGGCGGCCATGTTTTGATGCTGCGTCGAGTAAAGAAAAGTTGTTTGGGAGTATTTTCGTACTTGGTCGTGCGGTAGGAGTGGAAGAAGATAGGCTCAAGTCCAGTGCACCAGAAGTGTTCTGAACATTATATATGCGAGTGCATGCATATATTCGGGCTCCTGTGCCACCCTATGTTCGACCGAGCTCGAGCGCCTGGCTTAGAGTCGAATTCATCCGGCCACAGAACGAGAGCTTTTCTTACCAATATCCGCTTGATGATCGTCTGGGCTGACAAATGACTTCAACTGAAGCCTAGGAGGCAGTTTTGAGTCCAGAGGTATTATAAACAATTGAGAGGGCGAGGTGCCACTTGATGTGGTCGACTTTGGCCATCCGACCTGGAAAAGGGGGATCCGCAGGCTAACCCGTTTTATACGAAGATTTGCCGGTTTAGGAATGGCTTCGTATAGACGAGACGCTTAATCAACGTCCAGACTCATTGGATCTATAATCTTCGAAAAAGAAGAGAGTACACAGGCTCACTTTGAACTCGCGTACACAGCATTAGTTTCAAGCTGCTCAGTCGACCGCACCAGGAGCAAGAGAAGACTGACATCACCCCTCTGTCCTGTTCCGTGGCGACCAACCAGAGGCGTCCTCCGTCACTGACTGACGTGCCTGCCTTAACGGGCTGGTCTTCTTTGCATCTTGTCTGCTCTTCACCTGTCTCTTACTTACACCTTCAACTCCAACTCACCCCAACTCAAAGCTTCAGACAGCGAGATTGATTCCGTTGCTTCACACTAGGCCATCTTCTCACATTCTCTGCATGCAATGTCCTTGGCCCTCCTGAGCCTGTAGATTGACGCTTCCAGTCTAGCGAGATCCTGGTTTTAGCAGTGGCCGTTCAGACATTCAAATCACTGCACATGTTAGTTTCTTCGACAGGAATGACATGGCTGACTGGCCAGCACAAAGCCTTTACTTCGAATTAAAGGCTCCATGAATGGACACTTCTTCCGCAGCCGAGATGCTTTGCACCAAGAGATTCTCGCTGAGTCGAAGAGAGCGAGATGGCAATGGGTTGGAATACTCGATGGGGATAATATAGTGACCATGGAGAAAGCGAAAGAGGACATAGCCACAAAGTTGGTCAAAGAGGGAGTTGTCGTCTTGCCTTCTCGTTAGTGATTCGCACTCTTTGGGTTTATGACACACTGACAACTGACAGAGAATGATCATGTCGTCAACAAACCTGAAAAGCCGACGGCTTTCCCTCTCGCTGCAAACTTTCAAGCTGCCAAACGAGCACCAAACCCGCTGCAATCTCTCCTCCGTAGACCATCTTATCGAATGACAACACAAGAGAAGAGTGAAACTCCTCCACCGGCAAAAAGTAAATCTCGGCATGCTCCAGACCAAACCAGTCAGAAGAAAAGATCGGTCGACGACGACATGGAGATGAACTCAAAACGCAGACGAATCACCAAGAGCAAATACTTCGACGAGCCAGTCGAGCTTGAAGTTTCGGACTTTGAAGAGGCGTCTTTGGCTGTTGAGCGTGGTGATGCCTCCCCTCCAAGTTCGCTCCTCGGTACACCAGCCGTCATGCTGGTATGAAGGAAGCTGGCCACAACAAACGAGAGGTACACTGGTCAGCACAACAGTCTCCTTGCAACTTTTCCGAAGCAGAGCACAGTCCTAGTAATGACTTGGGAAAAGCGTCGCTGTTGGCAAGACAGAAAGGGGAGCTCTGAAGAAGGAGTCCTGCCCCTTGGCGCCCTGTGACGTGACCGACTATACCAACTTCGTGATAGCGCGATACTAGGTACTCTCCACGTCTTCCGATATTTCCCCTCCAGTGACCACCTCATCTCTCTACCTTTCCACGTCCTTGTCTGCACCGCCCGCCGCATGGAGATTATACATCTCACCGTATCAACATCCGCGGATCTCTGATATCATGACCTTTGGAACAACGATCCGATGACTCGGCTGGCGGATGGAGTGCGCAAGCGGCGATGGGCGCCCAAGGACCGTTCTGGCTGCAAGACCTGCCGGTAAGCTTGATTCGACTGCATATGAGCCCGAGTTCTGACTTCTTAAGGGTGCGGAAGAAGAAGTGTGATCTGATTAGACCTATTTGCCTTCGGTTGGTATGTCCAACTCTGACGCAAACAAGCACTGACTCCGTGCAGTTGTAGCAAGGGCGGGTATGTTTGCGATGGTTATGAGGCGCCTCATGACACTTTGTTTTCCAACGATCCCCAGAGCTACACTCAGCGTCGAGCTGAGCTATCAAGACGGACCTCCACTGAGAGCGATGGGTGGACATCCACCGCTATCTCTTCTCCAGACGACAAAATCATTGATTGGAGCAAGGCATGTCAGAGCCTAAGTCTAATATTGGAACCGTCATCGTCCTGGTGCCCTCCGGCTGATCAGAACTCTGCACACTACTTTATGGACCACGTCGTACCGCTCCTCTCAACTACTAGGCAGTGGTATTCGTTCTGGTCCTCAACAGTTCCACAGGCATGCTGGCAGGATCTATCCATCCACCATGCTATGGTTGCTCTTGCTGCCGCCTACGAATCCTACCGATCTGGCGTGAACCGCAGCGAGGACATCATCTCCAGGCACAATCTGGCCATCCGCGCCTTTACGAGCAAGCCTACCTCCTTGGATCTGTCCTTGATACTTTGCCGCCTGTTCTCATCAACAGCAAAGAGAATGGGTGACTGGGACAGCGCTGCAGTTCACATACACCACGGTGGAAACATACTCAGAGAAGCCCACCACCAGGGTAAAGCAGTGTCCGAGCTAGCAAGCCTGATGGCGCCGACTTTTCTATGTACAACAGAGAACATCCTAGGAGGGGATCTCGGCTTGCAGACTATCTTCAAAACTCAACAAGCACCACTTACCATTTTGAAAACGATCCACGCTGAATACAGCCAGACTCTGCGTCTCGTGAGGAGGCACAAGAACGACATCAGCTCTCCCAACAGGTCATTTCTGCTCATTGCGTGGAGCGTCATGACACAAGCAATGTACTCCACAATGCACCCAGACCTGATGTTGTTCACGACAGAAGACCCGATAGTGCCAGCACGCCAGGTTAAAGCTAATCTGGCCGACTCAGGTTCCCTACTCGATCTGAGAGACCTCGAGGTTACCTGTTTGTCTTTATTTCGAGAAATACGATCGTCTCTCGTGAAAAGCAAGCAAGATAGGCAAATGTTGAATCCCCTGCAGGAGCGACTCAAGATTTGCGTCGACAATTTTGTTGTGCAAGGGTTTGAGATTGAGCCCCGGATGACCGCTGGCACGTTTTGGCATGACGACATCGACACGGTCTGTCCATTTTCGCACAATCATCACCAATCAAGATTTCACAGAGACCGATGCTTCCCGGAAATCGAACACGCTACAAGGGAGAAGGAGAAATACTATATGGAGTTTGTGTGTCCTTACCGAAGTGGCTTCATGCCCACATTTTACTCTGACGCAGGGAACGACTTCATTAGCACCTGACCATGTAAGGCCATCAATTGAGGCGTCTCGGCCTCCGATCCGCCGAAACGAGGGACATCTTACGCCAACTGTCTTTCATTATTCAAGAAATTGGTCACATTATTGCACAATGTGCATTTGCCCTCAGACACTCTTGAATCCAGTCTATACACGCTTACACAATGTATGCGGAACAAGCTCGAAAGACTGAATCGTGATTGAAGGCCACCGGAATCTCCATTCAACAGAGTCCTCCGACTGTCTCATTGTGCTGGGACCCTCCTAATAGCGCGGCCGAAGTCGGCAGGGACTTGCCTCAACGTGCTACCGAACGCCACAGCCAATGAGATATTTGGACTACCAACCGGAAACTCAAAACATCAACCAATCAAAGGTTGATGTGCTCAGCCATGGAGCGGACTGCTTAGGTCTTTCTACTTGAACGCCGCTGTTCCTGCGATTGGAGTTTGAGAACACCCGAACGCTGCGACCTATGATATTTGGCCATTCCGGGTGAATTGTGGCGTCTCCAGTGACGGTGGTATTCCGAAGATGTCCCTCTGTGATCATATAAGGTGAAGCAGTTGTGTCTTCTCGAAACAATGCTCTGGCTTGTCATAGAAGTTAGCCTGGCACCCTAAGACATGGAGAATGAGAAGGCCCTCGAGTTCGTCTCCCTGGATCTCGAAAGAGCGAGTGCCGCCCCGGTCGACAAAGCGACAGCCGGAACCACACCAGAGGACTCATTCCTCGTGGGGTTTACTGGTCCCACCGACCCGGATGATCCCAAGGCATGGCCAAAGGTCATGAAGTGGTCCATCACCGGCGTCCTGTCTGCTACAGGCTTTGTGCGAATACTAGTGTCCACCATCATGGCACCTGCTCTTCCCACTATTGCTGCCGAACTCAACATGAACGATATCGAGTCAGTAATGGCAATGTCGGTGTACCTCCTCTCGACTGCTTTCGGGCCGCTGGTGATTGCGCCTCTGTCGGAAGTCTGTGGTAGACGACCCGTTCTCCACGCCACTAATATGTGGACCCTGGTATGGAACTTGGCCTGCGGATTTGCCAATGACAAAGGCTTTCTGATCGCAGCTCGATTAATGGCAGGTTTTGGTGCTGGGGCGATCTATGTGCTCGCCGGAGGTGTCCTCGGCGACATCTGGCGCCCCGAACAACGAGGAACGTCTCTCGGCCTCTACGCTTTTGTCCCCTTACTTGGAGCTGCCGTCGGTCCCATCATCGGAGGCGTCGTCGCTCAGAATACCACATGGCGATGGATTTTCTGGGGCACGTCAATCGTCCAAGTTGTCACTGTGATCGGGTCTATCATTGTCTTCAAGGAGACGTATGCTCCAGTCATCCTTCGAGGCAAGGCCCAGAAACTGCGAAAAAAGACGGGAGAACTCCGGTACATGAGCTCAATCGAGAAGCTCAACAGCGACCGTACAGCAATGTGGATTCTCCGAAGGAGCTTGTCGCGACCCATTCGCCTGCTTCTGTTCCACCCGATCGTTCAAATCCAAACCTGTCTATCCGCTTTCAACTACGGCATCCTTTATCTCGTCCTCACAACCTACTCCACGATCTGGACAGCAAAGTACCAACAGACGGCCGACATCAGCGGGTTGCACTATATTGCCCTGTGCTTGGGGGAGATCATTGGGGCTGTATTCGGTGGACCTCTCATGGATTTGACATACCGACGTCTGAGAGCCCGTAACCAGGGCTCAACATACCCCGAATTTCGCGCTCCGATCCTGCTCCCGGCGACGGCGTTGTCGGTCATTGGCTTCCTGTGGTACGGCTGGTCGGCTCAGTCGCGGGCCTTTTGGCTGCTTGTTGATATTGGTGCCGCGGTTTTGTCCATCGGCATGCAGCTCGCCGGCATGGTGGTTCAGGCATATGTCATCGACTCGTATCACGACCATGTCAGCTCGGCCTCTGCGGGGGCACAACTCGTCCGAAGCTTGACGGCTTTTGGGTTTCCGTTGTTTGCACCAGCAATGTATAGTGCAATGGGCTATGGTTGGGCGAATACGCTGCTGGCGCTGGTCAGTGTAGTGATCAGTGTCCCTGCTGCGTGGCTCATATGGTTTTACGGCGCGAAGATGCGCGGAAAGGTTCAGAGCAGCTATTGAATAACTATCGTGCAACATTGTCGGCAACGCTGTCTCAATCAAGAGGTAATACCTGCCTCTCACCACTAATATCCTTGTCCGCTGACCCAATCCAAGAAGCTCAAACATCTCACAAATCAAATGTGTGGCCCTTCCTCCGTATGGCATTCTCCAATTCAGCTTTCATAACCTTTCCGCTACCGTTCCTTGGAAAGTCCACCAGCTCTAATTGTTTGAGGGACAACACGCCGATGAGCAGGTATGCCTGGCCTAGAATCTTCATCACGTGCGTTATGATGTCACGCTCAGTGCGCCGAGAATACTCTTTCACGACCGCCAAGGGCACTTGTCCCTGTGTTGGGTGCTGTATAGAAAGAACCACTACCTGTGAGGAGGACAGAAGAATCAGCTGGAGTTCTGTCTCTTGTAGGGACAATCTCTCTTACCTGCACGCCCAGAAACCGTCGAATGACTGCCTCGATAGCTACGGGTACGATGATTCCACGTTTGGTATCGATCATGTCTCGAGAACGACCAAGGATGAACACGAGGCCATCTCGGTCGATCATGGCTGTATCGCCAGTAACTAGCCAATGACCATAATCATCATCGAAAAACGAGCCAGGAGATCTTCCACCCATGTATTGTCGCAGTAAATTTCCACCACGGATATGTAGTTCCCCAACCTCAAATATCTTGGCACTACATTCTGCTGACGAATTCCAGACGCGAATGGCGGAGCCTGGAGCAACCGTCCCTATAGGACATATCTCTCCAAAGCTTGGGATTTGGTCCAAAGGTGTATTAAGGAAAGGCCACTGGAATGAGCCACCTCCCTCTGTCATGCCGTGGTTCACGCAGATTTTGGCGGCAGGAAAAAGGACAGAGCACTCAGCCAGGGCTCCTATAGTGACAGCTTCTCCCCCGACCTGGACTGTTTGGACCGAATCGGCAATAAAGGGGTCCATTTTCACCTCCTCACGGATCGCCGACGCCATGGAAGGAGAAACTGCGATAAAGGTTGGTGCATGGTATCTCAGAGCGGCGGTCATCTCTTTGATGTCGCAGCTGTTTTCGATCATCATGACCGCCCCACCTGCTTTCCACGTTTGCAGTGTCTGGAATGCGGCAATGCCTCGCGAGTTGTGAGCCGCTTGCAGTGCTCGTGCCGAGTTTTCTTCATGGAGCAGCCAAGATTGAGACTCCAGAATCTGACACATGCTGGACACCCGAAGAGGACATCCTTTGGGTATGCCAGATGTTCCAGAAGTGAAGATGATTGAGTTGATCCTGTTAGGATTATCGTCTACGGTGGACGAAGGAAGATTTGACATGTCCATCCAAGTTGTGTTGCGGATCAGGTCTTTAAATGACCGCCAGCCTTTGGGAATCACCATGTCGAGTGAGATCCGCATCGGCGGAGACAGCCTCAGATCGTCAATAGCGATGCCTATCGCGGTTGCTGGCGTGCAACCCGCAGTCACAACAATAGAGGGTTTGACGCTCCTCATGATTTCCTTCAGCGCACGATACCCGGACGCGCTGATGATGTCTGGATCGACGCTCACGTAAGTGATTTCCAACAAAGTGCAGCACCATATCAAGAGGGCGTATTCGACTCCGTTGGGGATGAGCATCAATAGTGTTGATCCCTGCTGAACACCTGCTGAAAGAAGGCCGCCTGCGAGTCTGCGCGATGTGCTGTCAAGCTGTTCGTAGGTGATTGCAAGACAGTTACCGGATCCGGGACGCCTCTCGTCAATGCTGTGACTTTTGAGTGGTACTGGACATTTCGCGGGCTCGATTACATCTGAAAGGTGCTCTGCCCTCTGGTGAAGACAGATTGCGGCCAAGCCGTCTGGATTTCTTGACAGTCCTTGCCGTACGTGGTAATGTACTGAATTTACCCTTGGAAGATATCCTCCGTTGACTTCCGCGAGTGATGAATGGCTATCTTGATCTTTCAGCACAAGTGGTATCGCCTCCGGTAACAAACGCTTTCGTATAATGCTTTTTATCAGATGCAAAAGTGTGAAGAAGTAGAGCAAGTAATAATGCAGCAGGCTCATACTGAGCTCTTGGCGAATCTGTTCACCCATTATTTGGTATATGTCGCGGTGCGGAGCGATGGAAGAGAGATTGACAATTTGGGCATCAGCTCGAAAACCTTTTGGTCGCGAGACAACAGCCAGAGACGAGGTAGCTAACATTCGTCAACCCGTCAGAGCATCTTGAAGCCGTGTAAACCCCGACACGCTCTAGTGGTAGAGAATTCCCCGTCCTTCGGCCCTTTGTGGGGACTGGTGCCAGAAAATGTCCCGACGTTACTGCCCTTCCGACTTGCACACGCCAGAGCTGGACTGTTCGCAACCTGCTTGAAGTTGCAAACGCAACGGGTTTTTTGGATTGTGCAAACTTATCTTTACGGCAGTAAGATGCTAGGCTCGGTTTTTGAGTTTCACAACGCAGACCCTTCATGACTTTGCGCGGATGAACAATACCGTCTGGGACAGTCGCAGCCCTTCCATGTCTCCCTTATAGAATTTCACCCCTTGACCTCATCTAGTACTGCCGTGACTCCAATAATAGCTCCAAAAAGAGGCAGCACTGAACGCATGAGGTGCAACCGGCTCCACCAAATCACGAGCTCTTTGGCCTCTTCCTCCTGCATAGTGACCACAGACGTAACTCTCGCGTTCCTCTCTAACTCAAACAAACGATTGTTCGTCGGCACCATGAAGATCAAGGTGAAAGGAACGATAGCGACAGTCACGAGACCGGCTAGCATGTAAAGAAACCAACCGTTGTTCTTCGCTCGACGTCTAAATGCAACTCGGAGATAGTTCAGGCAAGTGAGCACCGCCAATCCCGGAAGCACTTGATGGCCATAACCATACATTGTCACCCATTGATGGAATAGTTGGGCCGGGAGTGAGGTTGTCTCGAGCAACACAGGAACTGCCATCAGCGACAAAGCGGTCATGGCTCCTGGATCGAAAAGAAATATGTCAGCGTCAAAGTATCTCGATCCTAGATGGATTTTACGAACCACAGAGTATTGAGCCGGAAACAATAGCTAGTGCTGGCATCAAGATGTTCTTGGCTTGTCCTTTTGCCATTTTCAACTCGGGAGGTGAAAATCGAAATATTGGTTGGCGGATCAATATGAGTGATGAGATCGAGACCTTTGTTCAGATATGATTACTCCTGTAGTCGAACTGTCAGGATACAGGTCGACAATTGAAGATTAGGAACAATCTAGCTGTGTCGCCGAGGCAGGTTTTGTGCCATGCATTCTCCGCACTCACTCGGCCCAATATCCGTTTCGTCGGGTGTCACTTTCGGGGTCGGGATAATTCAACAATTGATGTCAGACGGGGAGCAGTATCTTGAACACGAGGCAGCACAATCCGGCTGCTTTTGGTGTCAGAGTGAGAAAGAGCAGGCATAGGAGACGGGAAGCATGTTGCATGTGATGCGCGAATGTTTATTTGGGTTAGCATATGGAGCTGAGAAATATCCCCCGAGTGACCCCAACCCGTTTCAATCCGCAAGCTCCACCATACTCCCGAAGAGACCAATCTCTTAGGCGTCCACTCTTACGGTATCTGGAAGTGCAATCACAGAGACATCGGCTTGATTCTTGATCGACAGGTCAGCCATCTTAGCCTGATCAGCCTCTAGAGCAACTTTGGTCTCAAGTGAGGAAAGATCCAACCATCGGGCCAGCTCGGTCTTCACGTCAGCCAGGTCGATTTTATCCGCCGAAGCCCAAGAAACCGCACCATCTGGTCGAACGATCAAAGCCTTCATGTCAATGGTTTCATTGGCTTGAGATCCAGAATAGCCGACTGCAGGACCCAGTGACTGGATATAATCGGCAACCGCGCGGTTTGCGGTAAAGTCGACGACCAGGAATTGTCCCTGCCGCATCTTGGAACCTAGTCGCGAACCATCCGCGAACTCAAAGTCGGGTGCGCTGTACCCAATGGCAGGATGAGCATCGCCGAGGTTGTAGAGCTTCGTGAGGCCAACAATGTGCTCAATGAAGAAAGTGTTTCCATCTTTGGTAGCAATCAGGTTCTTCATCAGTCCGGCGGTCGCTAAACTATATGGGTTGGAGCGCAACAATGAGAGTTGGACGCGGGCCCATTCGAGCTGACGAACGCCTTCTGGATGACGCTCATTGTTATAAGAGTCGAGGAGGGTGGGAGACGCAATGCCTCTGACGGTTGCGGCCAGCTTCCACCCGAGATTGATTGCATCTCCAAGTCCGATGCTCAAGCCTTGAGCGCCGAAGCTTGGGTGGACGTGTGCGCTGTCACCAGCCAGCAGGACCCGGCCTTTTCGATATGTGGTCGTGTGTTTCAGATGTGTCGTCATTGACATTGCTCGGTGAAGGTCTGTGACGACGATTTCTGTCTGGGAAACACGACGCAGCACGCTCTCGAAGTGTTCTCGCGTGATGGCTTCCTCACCGTCAGCAAACCCTAAGGTCTCGAAGTCTGTAACGTATAGATGTCCAGGCGCGGGAAAGATGTACATTCCGGCCGCGGTCCGGCAAAACCCTTTGGACAGGACTTCCGGATTTGCCAGGTCACAGTGAACGACGTAGCCCCTGAACTCGGCTGGTGTACCGGGAAATTCGAAGTTCGCAGCCTCGCGAACTTTGCTTTTTTCTCCGTCACATCCAACCAGCCATTTTCCTGTGAAAGTCTGACTGCCGGCCGAAACTGTAACGGTCTCATCTTGCTCGGTGTATGAAGAGAATTCAGCGCCTCTCAGGATCTCGACGCCAAGGCTCTCAGCGCGATCTGAAAGAGCCTTCTCCAACGTGTCCATAGAAGTAGGAGCAGGATAAAACAGCTTGGCCTCTGCAGGCTGTGGAAGAGGCAAATGATACTTCCAGCGCGAGTGATCGGCATTCTTGGGATCAAGACGGATGGAGGCAAAGTGAGCTGCGAAATTCAAATCGTAGTCGGGCACCTTTCCCACATGTCCGGGGACTTTGATGTTGTGCAAGATTTTGTCAAGCAAGCCACGACGATAGAATGCTTCGATCGAATGAATATGAAGACCGCGGGTGCCGTGCAGTCCGGTCTTCCATGGCGACTCTGGTGATTGTTCTCGTTCCAGCACAAGGACGGATACACCAGCCTGAGCCAGCTCGCATGCCAAAAAGAGGCCTACGGGCCCGGCACCAGACACGATAACGTCGTAAGAAGCTGTGGTCGTCATGGTTTCGGTTTGATCTAGGATTCGAGTTTAGCAATGAGACCATCTCATGCAGAATGCAACTTTTTATGCTTCGCATCGGCTTTTCTTGAATGTCGCTAGAAGCACGTGACTTCGAGGATCGGTGTTCGGAGCTGCCATAAAATGGCGGGCCACTGTCGGGGCATTTTCAATGACCCGGCGGACATCAGCAGGCATATTACCCTTACAACAAGTGTCACACTGATCCCTTTCGAGCAGTGAGAGGATCTTCGAATTATCCGACGGATGGTGAGTTTCGTTTGTGAGCTCATGCACGCATGTGCCCAAGTGCATTGATGTCAGTGTAGCAGAGAGATCGTTGGATCCAGTTCAGACCTGCAGCTGAAAGGGAGCACGACGAAGTGTGGACTTAGATTAGAAATGGGATCGCACCGGCTGTACCCGCATTTGTTGCTGGTGTGGACCTACCGTAGAGTCATATTGGACTTCTGTAACATAGTGTGTGTCTGTGTGTAAGAGAGAGAGAGGGAGAATGTGCAACTTGAAGTAAGCCGCGCCGTAAAAATCACGTGATTGGCCTTGGCAGGCAGTCCTACGGCGCACGGCGCTTCATATTTTCGTGCTTGGTGGAAATGAGACTTAACTACTATGTGGAGAGCATGAAGAAGAGAAGCAGACGCGTATATCCAACAGTTCGCAAATTTGAGAGGTGTAACAAGGCTGTCTTGTACCTATAACGCCATATCAAACCTCATGACGATCAAAGCACCTGAAAACTCTAGACAACAACAGACTCGACAATTCTACCTCATCCCTTCCCTAAAGGCTAGCCGTAGAACTCCTCAAGCCATTTGCACAGATCTCCGACTGTTGGATAGTCCACAAAAAGACCTCCACCGACCTTGATACCAAGTTCTGCCCTGAACTTCTCAGCAAGTACCAGGGACATGAGACTGTCAACGCCCAAGTCCGCGAAACGGACGTCGTCCTCCAAGTCAGCGACATCCAAGGCTCCCTCGTTGGCAATGAGGTCCAAGGCTTTGCTAACGATGGTGTCATCACTCGACAACCCGGAGTCAGTGCTTGTTTCGGAGACCTCAGGGACAACAGCTGAAGCTTTGATGTCTTTCCGTGGTCCAGGCACAGCTGTTGGATGTAGAATATCTTCGTTGGGGAAGTGAATAGGCTTTGGAAGCGGCGTCGTTGCGTTTGATTTTGCTTGTGCTGGAACCGCCTTCGGTTGCTGGAAAGGACTAGCTTTTGCTTTTTCTGCCGTTTGGTCCGGTGGTGAAAAGAAGCGGCTAAGCAAGATGCGAGGATAGCGACGAAACTGGATGCCACCGACCACTCCCATGATGGCGTTGTCTTGCATAATGTACACATCGCCGAAGAAGATGGTTGGGTCCGCTGCCGTGGGGATCATTTTCACGTAGGAGCGATATTGGGCTCCTGGAGTGAGAGGCTTCGCAAATCGCATCGACTTCCAGCCAGGCGTGACGCAATAATTGTTACGTGTATCCATTGTGTCAGAGCAGTTCATGATGAAACCGGCCAGGTGTGCCACGCTGTCGATGAAGTAAGGCGCAACACTCCAGGTACCACTCTCTTTGGTAGTAAGCTGCACGTCGGCGAACGCCTCCAGATCGTGCATCACGATTGACTGCATGCCACGATACTTATCAGCGTAGTCGACAAGGTTGCTGGCGAAAAGTGTATATGCCATGTTGCGTGAGAATCGGTTAGCCTGGCCCGCTGCCGCCATTTGCTCCAGCGCTGTGATTCGGCCCTGTACCAAATGGGAAAGAGATTGCCAAGAGCTGAGCCAAAGGGAGGCCTCGCCATAGATGACTTTCGCTGTGGCGAATGGCTCACCGGCCTGGCCCGCCTTGTCGACGTTTCGCCACGTCATTTCCACGATGCGAGACTCGATGTCGGTGGTGGCCGCGGTGACCCGAATGAGCTGAGGTATCTTTTTGTTGCTCTGAGCTACTAGACCCTTTGTGACCACAAGTTCGGCGATATCAATATGGACGTCCTTGGAGTTGGGATAGAACTTGCGGTACAAGTAGCTCCCTAAAGTATATGCGATATCGGCATGGATGGACTGTAACAAAAGCATTAATAAAGACTCTCCTCGCTCTCCGGGAAAAATTGGAGCCCAAACCACTTACCGATGTCACAACGCCGCAATCGTTCATCCGGTGTCCGTGGGCTGCAGCGAGGAAATCTGGCTGCATGAGATCGGATTGCATGGTGACCGTGCCGGTGGACCCGTTTATCACCTCCTCGATGATCTGCTGTACTGTAGAGCTTAGAATCTCGCTGATTACCTGCGGTCTTTGTGATGTTCTCTCCGTTTCTGCCTTGTTCTCGACCTGATAGAAGTTGTTGCCCTTGGTCAAACACCAATCACCGTTGTACTGCAGCCAGAAGTTCTTTTCGTTCCAGGAATACGTGGGAAGATCCAAGAGGCGGAGTCTCGTCTCAAATGGATGGTGAAACTCATTCCAGTCAATCGTAACACCAGCAAGGTGCAATACAGCCATGGCAGAAGCCATAGTACTCCAGTTGTTCTCGCCGCGACGCATTGATGGAACGGCGAAGGCAGATGGAACGGTGCTTTTGATGAAATTGGTGCAAACCCCGTGAGGCCCGATCTCAATCCAGATAGTTTCGTCACTGATTGCAGAGACCTCCTGAGCGTTCTGCAAGGCAGGGGAAAATTTGACGGCTTCTCTCGTGGCGCGACGAACGTAGTTGGCGTTGAGTGTCTTGTCGTCGAAAACAACTCTACCGAGCAGAGGAGAGACAATCGGGACCTTTGGCTCTTGGAAAACAACCCCTGTTTTTACAATTGCTTCAAAATCATCCAATATTGGATCCGTCTGGTCCGAGTGGAACGCGAAAGCGACATCCAGCTTGATGCAGCGGCATCCAGCTTTTTCGAGTTCCAGGGCGATGTCATCCATTTGCTGCTTGGTGCCACTAAGCACAGTGTCTAAAGGTGTATTGACGCAAGCAATTGTATAAGGCTTGTTTGCTGAGTTCTCGGCTATCTTGGCGAGCGAAGCCCGTACGGCCATCATCGTGTGGCTCCCAATAGTGCATTTGTCTTGTAGCAGCTGAGCTCGTCGTCCTACCATGAATATAGTGTCAGCAGCAGAAGTGACGCCGGCCACGTGCATGGCAGCATATTCGCCTAAGCTATGACCAAGGACGATGTCCGGTTTGACACCGAGTGAAGCCCAGTACTTGGCCAGTGCCATCTCAGAGCATACCAATGCAAGCTGAGTCACAACAGGAGAGTGTGCGTGATCCACGGGATGGGAGCCATCGAGGGCAGGAACGAAAGATGGGAAGCCTTGGCCTTGAGCCAAACGATCCAGATGGTGAATATGGTCGCGAAAGGTCGGAACATCCCGATATAATTCCAGATCCATGGACTTGTGAGAAGCACCTTGACCAGTAAAGGTGAAAGCGATCGGTGGCGGGTCGGACTGCGGGATTGCCTTGAGTGAGTCAACTTTGGCGAGATAAGAGGTAAGCTGTGACTTCAAATGAGCTGTGTCGGAGGTCGTAATTGCAATTCGATTGCGATAGTGGTAGCGACGCGCAGTAGTCGTGTACGAAAGATCAGCAAGGCTGATTTCCGAATGCGCATTGAGATGAGAGAGTAAACTCTCAATATTGCCAGCCAATGAGACCTTGCTCTTCGCCGAGACAGCAACGACATGAGACGGACGATGATCCCTTTCTGCGATTGCACGCGTTGGTGCCTCCTCGAGAATCATTGTTGTATTGCCACCAGCAGCGCCAAAATTGTTAATGGCAACCAACCGCTTCGTGCCTGGCTGTGGCTTCCACGGTTTCATCTCAAAGGCGATGTTGAGGTTGCGCTTGTCGAAATCCTTTGGAAATCTGGGGTTGATCTCTGTTTTGATGCCGATATGTGGTGGTATGGCGTTTTTCTGAAGCATCAAAAGCACCTTGATCAATGCTGTCGTTCCGGCAACGGATTCTCCATGGCCAAGATTTGCCTTCACAGCGCCAATATGCAGCGGTTGATCTTTACTTCGACGTTTGACGAGTGGAGCATAGACGTCCATAATGCCCTTCATTTCCTCGTAGTCGCCAGCTTGTGTGCCAGTACCATGAAGCTCGACGTAAGAGACGTCCAAAGGATCCACGTCAGCTTGACGAAGTACTTGACGGGCCAGGTATGCTTGATGTCCCGCATGAGGGTGAGTAATCGAAACGGCTTCTGCAGAATGATTGGTTCCAGCACCAAGAATGACTCCCAAGATGTTGTCGTTGTCTGCCTCTGCGTCTTGAAGTCTCTTGATGACGAGAGATCCGACTCCATCTGCACGACAGTATCCATCGGCGGTGGCATCCCAGGTCTTACATGCATTGTGCCCTTTAGTGAGGAAATGACCGTGGCCAAGGCCAGCGAAGCCGTCAGGATTGGTCAACACATTGACACCACCGGCAACGGCAGTATCAATATCACCATGCCAGAGAGCTTGACACGCCACCTAAAACAGATTGTCAGAGCCTTCGGAGAGCTAGAAGGCGAGTACGTACCTCAATCGCTGCAAGTCCGGAAGAGCAGGCTGTGTCAATGCTATAGCTAGGGCCAGCGAACTTGAAGAAGTAATTGATGCGGCCAGGACCGAATGCGCGACAGCCACCTGGGATGTAATAAGTGCTGACTTCTTGGCCTTGATTGACTTCACGATAGTCATCCGCAGCTTGGCCATAATAAGTGCCAATGCGCTCCAGCTTGGTGGAAGGGGTTCGGTTGCCGATATAGCCAGCCCGCTCGAGGGCCTCGAATGCGGTGACGAGTGCCAAACGCATTTGTGGATCAGCGACCTGTGCCTCTCGTGGAGACATATTGAAAAAAGAAGCATCGAACATTCCAGGCTCATCGATGAAGCATCCATACTGCGTCATGCTCTTGTTCATCTGCTTTCCAGTTGGGTCGTAGTGCGTGTCAATATCGAAGCGGTCCGCCGGGATCCGTCGAGATACATCCAATCCCTTTTCAAGGACCTCCCAAAATTTCTCGGTGTTCGCTGCTCCTCCTGGGAGTCTGCAAGACATTCCCACAATAGCAAGTTTGGCTTGGGCCGAGCCGCGGGGTGCTGCAGCTGTTAGAGAGGTTTCAAAGACCCACGAATTCAGATTGTTGACGGAGACCTCTATGTGTGGCAAAGCCTTTTCCGCGGACGTCTTGAGATCATTGACGGGGATTGAATTGCCGAAGCAGGAAACTGTTGCCTTTCGTTCGCCTGTGGTTCTAAGTCGGTCAACAACGCCCTTGATAACCTGGTCCCAGCAGATCGCCTGAGTGAGTAGCTCCGAGACGGCGCACTCGAACAGCTCCAGTGCACTAGTGGCTGTATATGGTGTTCCGGTGCTCGTCGAGTAGATCGGGGCGGTCGGACAGAGTCTCCCTAGCTTGTCATGCGGCAGGTTGCCCTGGACGACGCTCTGAATATCCTCTGGACCATAGACATGAGGTGCGTGGCAAAGTCCACCATAGACAGGCAAGGCGATGGATTTCGAGTCGCGGAAGAACTCCGACCGAGTGAAAAGCGCTCTTAGGCGCGAAGGTGGCCCACTGACGGTGACTGAAGTTCGACTCACAGCACTGAGGAATATCCTGCTCGTGCTAGGTATGTTTTCTCGAGAGTGCAATACGTCGAGCGCCTGCTGCACAGCGACAGGATCCACATTATGAATCACAAAAGCCCATGTCTGCGGCGGTGCTGCGAGGTCGCGGGGTTCGAGGTTCTCGGAGACGGCTAGTACATGACAGCCCATGCGAAATGCAAGACGCACGGCGGCTGCACCAGCCAGTGGCAGATCCACGAAAGCTTTGGATAGGGACACCGCAGTCGCTGCTAACAGGCCAATGCCGAGACCAGCGAGTGAAATTTGATCAAGTCCAGCTCGCTTCTCCGGATGATTTTCCACATATCTGATTTAGGTTAACTTTTCGGGGATTCTTTTTCCCAATCGTCATGAGAGCTCACCCAATATATGTTGCAATCTGGGCAACGACAAGCAGGGCTCCATCTACAGCGCCGCAAATCAAGCCTTCCCGGAGATCAGTATCAGCTGCCCAGCTCAGGATACTGTCGAATGTTGGAATCAGCCGCCTAAGCTCTGCCGGAAGGTTTCGGATCTCGTCTTTGACGGCGACCGTAGCATCGTGAACGAACTGGGCAAGTATGGTATGTCGCTCATTTTTGCTGTGGCTATGTAAGCGCCGGAAGATGTGTTGCAGGTCCTCCTTTGGAAACTCGTTGCTGAAGTAGAGCAGCTTCATGTTTTTTTCTTCAAGTCGATGCCCAGTCAAATTTGGCTTGGCAGAATGGGTGGGCCAATCGGCATAAGTTCGGTTCCCGAGGACGTTGGGACTCGTGCTGATAGTTTATCGGACTTTCTTTCACGCACCAGATTCCATGCGTCACATTTGAAGTAAATTGAAAGCCTCGAGCTGAACGTAATGTATTCGCACCTTTTGCGCTCAGGTACCCGAGTTTGCGTCTCTTGGTCGATGTCTTCGGAACCTTGAATGCGGGTGTGATAATCGGGTTGGCAGACATCCCCGAAATGAACTCAGGCCGTCACTTCGCGAAGAAAGTCTTGCTATCGGACGGAAACATCATGTGAGTGTTCCGAATGAAGCTACTTCCCAGAGAAGACTTGACGTTGATACTGATGCCGATCCAGGCTCACTCCGAAGAGGAATTACCCAACCACTCGTTCAAAATTGCCCGACAGTAATAACCCATTTTTGATCAGTTCCTCCTGCTGCTACAAATGGCTCTAGCGCCTCAAAAGAAACCACGCACCGACAAGATTGCACCAGAACCATCGGACAGGCTTGGGAATGATAAAAACAGCCAAGGCTTGACCAGACTTTTGCCAGCCATCTGCTAAGCGTTTACTATTGCTGAGCAAAGCTCGTGTTTTTGGTGTTCCAGCAGCATCCACTTCCGAAAAGCGGCAGAAATGGAAAGGGGGATACGTGACACAGCGAGAATAAAGAGAGGCAAACATTCCTGCGACGCGGTGTTGCATTCTCTCCTGACAACTCGAGCTGAAATTGGTCTGCCCACATCCTCGTTGCTTATCAGGTGAGCAGTAAGTCAGAGCGGATTAATGTCCCGATCTCTCGTGAGGAATCGCCCGAGAAGAACTCCGAGACTGCTGCTTCGCAATGACAACTCTTCCTGCCTCATATTTTTGCAAGCTGACATCATAAAAGGGTCTCTATGGGTACGTATGCATGGTCGCTTGCTCATTTTCTAGAGACTGCCCTCGGACACTCGCAACATAGCCACCATGCAAGACGATAAAGGAGGCTATAGACAGATCAACAAAGCTTTGAACATCTGTGCCTTTGAAGATTACCTCAAGGTACAGACAGCAAGTCTTCCTCGCATCGCGGATGTTGAGAAGCTTACTGGAAGAGTCCTTCGCATTTTGGGTCAAAACCCAGGCAAGGTAAGCATAGTTGGGCACACGCAGTGTGTGCGCTGATGAGTGTCCAGTGACTGATACTTTTACGCAGTTCACGCTACAAGGGACTAACACGTACATCCTTGGTACTGGGCCGCGCCGGATACTGATCGATACCGGGGGTGGTGAGCCCAGATGGATGAAGCTGGTCGAAACGACATTAAAGTCAAAGGGTATCAGTCTCTCCCATGTCCTTCTGACTCACTGGCATGGGGACCACACCGGTGGAGTTCCCGATCTGCTCAGAGTTTACCCGCATCTGAGAAACTCCATCTATAAGAACGACCCGGGGAACGGTCAACAGAACATAATTGATGGCCAAGTCTTTCACGCCGAGGGAGCAACTGTCCGTGCCGTCCATACACCTGGACACTCAGAGGACCACATGTGTTTCATTTTAGAGGAGGAACGAGCTATGTTCACAGGCGACAACATCTTAGGGCATGGCACAAGTGCGGTCGAAGACTTGGGGATCTTCATGGCTACTCTTCAGAAAATGTACGAACAGAAATGCGTCACTGGCCACTCCGCTCACGGATTACCTATCAGTGACCTACCAAATAAACTCGCAGGAGAGTTGCAGGGGAAGCTACGTCGCGAAAGACAAGTCATGAATGCTCTTGGTCGATTCCGCAGCCGCGGAGCAAGAAGTGTGACGATCAAAGATCTTGTTTCGGAAATCTACGGCTACACAATTCACGAAGAAACTCGCACCTTGGCACTGGAACCTTTTATCGATGAAGTATTGCGGAAACTTGCCGTTGACGGTAAAGTTGCATTTGAAAGAAGAGGGAGTTTGAAGAAGTGGTACTCTGTGGCCGCAGCTCAAACGTCTCCCGGTGAGGTCAAAATATCCTCGACTGTTCAGGTTCAGGTGCAAGAGATTCTAGTCGAGTAATCTTGTGGTGAGGAGCATTTTCGATTACACCTTGTGCAAGTGCATTTGCTTCCACTACATGTAGGCATTTCAGATCCAATATCAAAGTGTCTAAATTGTAAATGAGTTATTTAAGGCCCCTATGCAGACGTAGAGTAGTGATCTAACCGAGAACACTTACTACGGTGGATCATTCGGCAAACAATTTACTGGCCGACAAATGGCTTCAGGCTAAAACCACCGTGTCTTTAGCTGGAACGACACCCCAAGAATCTCCCCATCTTCAACTTGACGCTGCTGGCTTTCCCGGGCAGCTCTACCAAGGACGAGGAGGATTCGATCCCTTTTCGTTACGGCTTGCAACAAAGCACCTACTTCTGTATTGCAGGACCACACAATCAACGTAACAGGCAAGCTGTCTTATTCCAGCCGCAGAGGCCTTCAAAGCACGTGCACTCCAGCTTACAGAACGGGAAAGTCCGATGTGAGGATTTCGAGAAATTGCGACATCGAACAACCATTCCAAATTCCGAGTGAAAACCCGGGATCATCCTTAGAAACATAAGAAAACATGGTGAGCGCATTAGCCACTTCATGTTGCCGGTCGAGAGTGATACTAACAACGTACGGGTGAAGCCTTTCAGTGCCAGCCCAGGCAACAAAGATGGCGACTCTCCGCAACTGATGATGCCCTATACCTGTCAAACTTGTGCGAGACGAAAAGTCAGATGCGACAAGACAAAGCCAATATGTGCAAGCTGCCGTAAGAGTAAGGTTGAATGCATCTACCAGGCTCCGTTGCCCCGACGTCGAAAGCGAAAACTGAGCGACACGGCCAATGCAAGGCTCGGTCAATATGCACGCATATTGGCTCAGCACGGCCTTCTGCCGCCAGACATAAGCACTTCGACTCCGACTGATGACTCACCGCACGTGCAAGAACCCACAACTTCCGATGAAAACAGGGAATCCTACCCTGAAACGTCGAAGAGGGGACAACTGGTGGCTGTTGATGGAAAATCAATATATCTCGACAGTAATCTATGGTGCAACCTGGCAGATGATGCAAAACGAGGCGTTCCTGATGATGACTTCGACGTTGAGGAGGGTGAGGAAGAAGAAGAGGAAGAGGAAGAGGAGGAAGGCGCCGAGCATGGAAGACAAAGACGCAACCGCACAACCTCTGCCAGTCTTACCGGGCTCATAGATGACCCTTTGACCGGAACGTTCGTGGCATCCTATCAAAGTCTACAGCACTATCATCCAACCCACGCGGAAGCCATGACGCTCTGGCAGATGCATGTTGAGAATGTAGAACCCATCTGCAAGATTCTACACATTCCGACGATTTCGCAAATGGTTGGAAGAGCTTCACAAGCGCCTGATGCAATCTCGGAAGCGGATGAGTGCTTACTGTTTGCGATTTACCAGTTTGCTGTTTTCTCAGCGACAGCAGAAGACTGTGCACGGTCATTTGGCCAATCACGACAGAAGATGCTTCAGAAATTTCACTCTGCAACACGGCAGGCGTTAGTCAACTCCTGCTTTCTCAGGACCACCGAGATGTCCATCTTGCAAGCTCTTGTCCTCTTTCTGATACCTGGTCGCTACATGTACGATCCACATACGTATTGGATTTTGACCGGTGTTGCGATCCGCATCGCACAACGAATGGGGTTGCATCGGGACGGAGAGCATTTAGGGTTGGATCCGTTCGAAATCGAAATGCGTCGAAGATTGTTCTATCAACTCTTGCCACTTGATGGTATCGCGAGCCAAATGTCCGGTACAGACATAGCAAGCACATCGTTCACGTGGGACACTCAGCCACCCTCAAATATCAACGACGACCAAATCTGGCCTGGGATGACAGAGCCACCCCAGGAACAGAAAGGCGCGACCGAAATGATCTTCTGCCTGACACGTGCTTGCGTAGGCCAAGCTTTGGTTCGAGCTGGAAAATCCGAGCACAGCAAGGGCAACAAAAATGACGTCGAGCTTGTAATATCCCAAACCGAAAGCCTTGTCGAGGAGAAATACATTCGATATTGTAATGTCATCAATCCTTTGCATTACTTGACTGTCTGTATGGCGAGGTCGGCAATTACCGCTATGCGTCTCCGGGCGCGGCTACACAAAGACAAGATCCACACCATGACCGATACTGACAGAAGAGAGCTTTTCCATCTCTGTCAAGAGATTCTTGAGACAGACTTGGCCGCATCTGCGAATACGGGCTTGACAAGATACCGGTGGCATCTAAGATCGTTTTTTGTGTGGGGCTCATGGGACTCGCTTATTTTCACTATCACGAGTCTTCAAAAGCCGAATCTTCTTCTGATGCAGACAACGGAAGCCGCATGGCGAAGGATTGGGGAACTCTACAACAACCACAGTGAGCTACTGAAATCGAAGCAGGCACTACAGATAGCGATCAGACGTATTACTCTCAAGGCCTGGACTGCAAACCCACCACATAGCCGGCTACCTGAGCCGTCGTTCATCACAGCGTTGCGATCCCGATCCAGATCGGGTCGCAAGAGACCGGACAAGACTGGCGGCATCGGAACTGTGGCTAATGGCACTGAGATTACAATTGATGAAACTCCTTCGACTGATGCCAACGAATATCTCACCAGCCTGTCCGATATACCTGGGTTTGATCTGGTGGATGATTTCAGTCTCGACTCTGTGGATTGGGCTTTTTGGGACCAGATGATCCAAGGCTATCAGGCACAGGGTGAATAGTAAGCAGAATTTTTCTGGCGTGATATGGCAGCACTCTGTGGAGGTACTCGTACTTCATTCTTGAACTACGAATCATAAGGGTGTTCGGGGCCGAGGGACGCCGCATCGAAGTTGGGCAGTACCAGGTCTCGGCTCCTCCATCGGCCGAAGAAAAATGATCGACCCGAACGATCAGGAGTCCGCCGACTGTCTGCCCGAGATATGAAGGTACTGTGCCGTATTCACTGTATTCCTCCAGGTCTGTCGGACTCAAATATTCGGCCCTCAAGATGACCTTCGGCCGCTACGAGAGTGCCGAACGTGGCTAGAGTACTGGCAGAGGACCGGAGAGCTTATACGTCCTTCCAGATGTCAATGCATTGCAATGAGGATGGAGACTATGTCGCGCATGTTCTATGCTGGTTGCTTCGGGCATTCTGTTGGCATGTTTTACGGATTGAAACATTAAGAATTGGCACTGGTGTCCTTGAGATATGCAATCAAGCCCATGAGATCGGGACTTTGCCATGATCTTTGCCATTGCGCTGATTTTGTAGACCAAAGAGTCTATGATATCATGACTTTCCTTCCGCAACGACATGTGTACGGGATCGACGATTCGATTTGCTTGAGGTTGTGCCTTTCCTGACTCAAACACACTATATGTCCTCTGCACTTCTCAAATTGCAAAGATTGCATTTAACGGCCGACATTCCTCATCGCTGTCGAAAGAATCGGAGGGTGTTGAAGAAAGATACGCGCAGCCGTTGCAAACTCGGAAGGATAAAGTAATGGACCAATGTCGACTGCTCACAGATGCATGGTCGAGCTCCATGCAGCATGTCACACACATCAGAAAGACGTACGCGAGACGTATTTCAACCACCATCGAGTTGCATTAGACCTCGGGTGGATCTGAAAGGAGAAATTGAGGCCGACCAGGTGTGAAGCTGTACCAACATGGACGGGTGTGACCGAAGGTTACACAAGACCTCTTGCTAGCAGATGGGCAATCCACTCAACCTGATGCTCAACTCACCAGGCTTCTCCAGCTCTCCCTTCCGAGATTTCAACTCGTCTACATCCCAATTGACCCACAGATACTTGTTACGCAGAAACCTCGCCTCGGGACTGACCGCCCATACAACAAATTGGCCAGCAAGATCCGCTAAGCAATGGTCTTTGGTCAGAAAATCTGCCAGAGGCATTTTCGAAGTTTGCTGATTGGGGCAAAATTTGGTGCAAGACTCACCTGAGTCCATCGCGATCATACCAGCTTTGCCACTGAGCTCGCTACGCACGACTCCAGGATGAATATAAACGACATGGAGATTTTCGTTCTCGGCTGCCACTGTCTCATAGACCTTCGTCGCTGCCAGCTTTGATGCAACATAGCTGGAAGCACCAGGCTTTGACGGCATATGGACAATGCCGGAGGAAATGTCAATCAAATATGCGTCCGATGCGGCCACAGCCAGAAAAGCTCGCGACGTATTGAATGCACCTTTTGTGTTAACTTCAAAGCCTTTCCACCAATCGCCAGGATCTGCGATGGGGACTGTACTGAAAGCGGCAAGGTAGCCCGCATTGGCAACGACGACATTCACCTTGCCGAACTCCTTCTCGACAGTCGCGAAAGCACTTTGGATCGAATTCTCGTCTGATATGTCACCCCGCACCGCCAACACCTTCACTCCCAGGCGTTCGAACTCTCTTTTGGATCGGCTCCACAATCCTACTCGCCGACCAATGATGGCTATTTTTTCTGCTCCAGCAAGAGCGAAGGCTTTGGCCACGGCCGCCCCGATACTGCCTTCTCCGCCTGTGATTGCGATCACTTTACCTCTGGCAGACAGTTCTGCTCGAGCTGGATCGATGGAAGGGTAAGGCTCCGAATGCCATTTCTTGGTTAGTGATGGAAAGGGGGCCATTGGACGCTCAGATAGTTAGAGGGAAACAGCTACTCGATGGTCTTCTCGTCAGGTCCCGAGGTCCTTCTCGGAGACCATTTCCAGGGCCTCTTCTTGAGAAGGAAACGACAGTCCTGTCTCATGAACGTTATTCAGTTCGGGTCCGGGTCGGGAGAATCCCACCGGACCTGAGTCGAGGTTTCACCCGAAACGATGTCGGCCGACGACGGTCCCCACCGTGAGAGGCCGGTATCAGACGTTTGATGCGCCTTCCCAGGTTGACGATGATGTGAGCCTTGTCAACGGACTGAAGATACTATCTGCTTGTCAGAATAATCCGCCGCCAGGCATATCTCCCCCACAATCATCCCGAGAGCAGAAGCCTTACGTCGCCGTTGACTTAATCACCCCCTTACCTGTTGCAGAGATGACCCCGTTGCCAAAATAAGTATGGATCTGGTCGAGGAAGGCAGCTGGTAAGTTGTAAGAAGCAAGCAAGTCTCCACCGATGATCGAGGCGTTAGCGCGCGTCAGACCTCCCAGAGACCCAGGCCCGATTGGATGGCAGATTGCCCTACCAGATACGGGGGTCGCGTGTCACTGCAGCAGTAGTACAAGCCAACGGATTAGCGCACCGATCAAGGTATCAAAGATGAAACTGGAGACTTGTGCAACAGATCGGCCCCCAACATGTTACGGAACAAAAAAGGTCAAGGTCAGATTGTGACCCTAGTCACGTGTAGACCACCAACATTGACCGCTGGCAGCAGCGATCTCACCGGTTATGCGCAGCTTCTGGATACACAACAGACATTCCGACGGTCCCACGGCCCTTCCCGAAGGGTTGCAAACTCCCGACGGTGTGTTCTAGGCTCAATCACCAGTCGGCGTGCTGTCGTGCTGTCGTCTTGGCGAGGCGGTTGACTCAGTTCCTCCACCGGAAGGGCGACCCCAATTTCTGGCCCCTTCCCCAAAATAAGTCAGGCAAGTACTAACTTGAGAAGGTTAAGTGCAAAAGCTGGCAGTTTCTTCCGTGCTCGCCACACCTGCCCAACTTACGGAGTAGGGTGTCAGACTGCAGGCAGTTCAATTCTCATCTCCGTCGAGATGCTTCATCACTGCTGGAACAAACACGCGGTAGACCAGTCATATCTCTTCGACTACTTCCCAGTTCCCTATGTCGTCAGCCGCAAGCATGCAAGGCTGTCAGTGTTGAAGACGACACAGCTACTATGACCGACGGGGGCAATGACCAGTCAGCACTAGCGCAATGTCTTGCGCGCCTCGCAAGTCTCGAGAACGCAGCCTGAGCTCGGTCTCGAGTCAGAAAAGCTCTTCATTACGTCCGACGCTTGCCCAATGCTGTGTAACCGAACAGCTAAGCGAAACCACATGCCTTCTCCATCATGAATTTCCAGCAAATGAAGCACACCATAGGAACAAAGGATTCGAAGGATCTAGTGGAACTTCCACTCATCAGGCGATACGACTCACGAGCACTGACATCTTGGCAGGATCTAACAGTCCTCGCAGCGCATGGCACGCAAGGATATCCGTCGGGAAGCGCATCGTACGCGTGGCACAACATCAAATGACGCAATTCCACCGTCAAATGAAATCCCGACGCCAAGATGATCTGACAGACTTCAAATGACATTGCGTTATGATCATTCCGCACTACACACCTCACCAAAGGCTTGGAGAAATGTTTGTAACTGATACCTTTCGGGTAATTACTAATCGGCCCTGGCTTCGGGCGGTTCGCCGGCCGACCAAGGCTGAGCCCGAATTCCCATATCTTCGAAGAATGCACCGACACCTCCCTCCAGCAAGATAATCCCAGTCGATGCAGGGCAGCCACGCTAAATGGACCTATGGCGCGATAGCGTCGATCTCAGCTTCTCCTGCGATTGCTTCGAGATCGACCGCAAAAGCTTTCCCATGCACAAGCTCAACATCAAGCATTTCTCAGCTATTGGCTCCAGACCCCCGGACGTATCACCCATCTAGAAGCTGAGTTCGGCCAGAGCTTGAAGCAGACTTTCTTTGTTTCCCACAGTGGATCAGAACCTCGTTCAGTTGTACAGGATCTTCTAGCTTGTGCTAAAGACCCACACCACTGATACTGTGGTATGTTGTCATGAAAGCTGGCCACTAACAAGTGCCCCTATCGTCCGTGGAGTGGGACAGGGACAGAACCTGCGTTGAGTTTAGGCAATGTTGGACAAAGACGCAGGTTAGCGAGGACCTGGGTCACTTATCTCCTGGATGCACACGGCAGACACGGAAAGCGACAGAGTAAGCATTGCACGGTATTTAATAAGTAAGGGTACGTGCATCGGCGATTCAATGTCTGATCTCATGTTAAACAAGAAAAGGCATCGTAATCGATTTAGGTGCCTAATATGTCCGCCACTAATCCACCCTCAATCAATACCTCCAACTCTGGTTCCACTCGAGTACTAGATGTTCTGCCTCTGCGTAACAGCTGCGAGGCTTGTGCCTCGTCCAAGCTGAGGTGCTCAAAAGAGAAACCAACATGCAACCGCTGTGCCAAACGAGGCGTGAATTGCGAATACTTCATCACCAAGCGAGCAGGCAGAAAGCCTGGGAGCCGGTCAAGCATCAACAGAGGCTCTTCCAGCTCCAACATCGAGCGACCAGGTCCGGCAGAGAGAACGCAATCGTTCGATGGTGCCCTCAGTGAGTCTTCGGACAAGCTGAATGAGGATCTGATCATGCTGGACCAATCTCTTCCCACAACTTTCATGGAATTGGATACGTTTTCGGATGCTTGTTTTGCTACCAACAACATCGATTTCGACTTTTTCAACGCAGCAGATCTTTTGTCAACATACGTCGAAGGAAGTGGCAACTCCAGCGACAGCAGTATCAGAAGTAACAGCACCGGTGCGACCGGTTTCGACAAGCAAGGCAATTTCTCTATTACTACGCTGGGACTTGATGGTGCCATTCCAGAGGTATCGATGCCCCTCCCTGAAACCGACCTTGGAAATTGGAGGTCTCCTCTTCCAGAGCTGGAATCGACCGAGCAGCGGTGCTCATGCCTTGCCGAAGCTCTTGGAACCATAACACGACTGAGCCACTTGTCCTCAACTGTTTGCACTACTTGGGCTACATCCGGTTTGGACAATGTCATGATACTGAGGACTGTCCTGGATGTGGTCGAACAAAACAAGGTCACGATCAACACCGTCAAAGGAATCTTAGACTGCTCCAATTTCCATGACGGACATCTACTAGCAATCATTTCATTCATCATATTCAAGATGCTGAGCTTATATGCCGCTGTTGCATGCAAAGATCCTAATTTACAAAATCTTCAAAGTGGTCTTGCGCAGCCAACCCCCCAGTTGGAATCGATGATGTCAAGTCCTGGGCCTCTCGACAGCTACAATCTCGACAGAAGTGATCCTCAACACATGGCTGGACGTATCGTGCTTGGTGAGCTTCACCGCTTGCGTCACCTGATTGCACAGCTAGTCGAGAAGCTCAAATCTCAAACAGTGACGCAAGAACAAGCAGAGGGCACTGAGATGCAGCAAAGTATGGATTTGGACCTTGAAATGAGATTGCCACTATCGCCAGTCATGTACGAGCAGTTGGACCTCGATCTCAGAAGACGGCTGAAGGCACTCTCGTGGGCTATCGTGGATCGCATGACTCGACTATGAAACACACATTTTTGTGGGATGGGTTGCGAGGAATGGCGGCTATGTCTGGCCTCGACGGCGTTGGGATCATCTGCGCGGACTTCTACTCACAAGGAGTCTCGGGTTGACGAGGTGTGTAGCTATAGATGCAGGGCCACCAAATGGTATGGTTGAACTGAGAGACATGAACACACATGGCGAGCTGCATTATCGCTGTTTGATTTTGAAAATCCAGTGGTTTCTCCCGCTGAGGTTGAGTACCACCTGCCTCAACAAGAATTTCCTGTCGTCAGCTTGTAAGCCTGACTGTGCTCGTTCCAAGGTAGAGTAGGCTAGTGCCATTTCGAGTCTCATCACTCATCCTCAATAACCTTCTGAGGACCAACATCGCTTTGTGCAGATTCACATAGTTGCGTTTGACCTCTTCTATTGCTTCCTGAGCTTACCTGTGAAAGGCAGCTCGGCATGTACAGAATCCTTGGAAGGCGCATGCTACTTATGGCCCCCATCCTCAAACCTACCCCACACCCCATTGCCGTTTAGAGACATGTTCGGCACATAAGGATGCAGCTACGTCGGTCACATGAAACATCCGATTGATTAGCATGCACCGGATTGCTGGCCTTGGAACTCACCTCATACTATTGGTTTACGCATCCCGCAATCGCGCAACCGCCCGCAGTCGCGCATTTCCGCCGACGATCAGGGAAAACGCAAGGGGAACCTTTGTGTTTCTGGATCCGCGTCTTGTGGCACCGTTCTTGATTTAGTCCTTCATATAAAGTCTATGCTCCAGACTGTTTGACCACAGTTCCTGGTGTTAGAGGTTTTAGGCAAGAAACCAAAGGATGGTCTTATTAAGAGCACGTGGGATCCAAATTCTGGCGCTGCCAGTGGCATCAAGTGTTTGTATCTGTGCAAAAGATATGACCCCCTTGGTCGAGCCATTGATAATCCAAACCTCTTGCACCCAGAGATAAGACAAGTGCTCGCTTAAGTTTCCATGCAGCTTTAGCTGGAGTCAGGCATGCTGAGACTCCATGCCCAGCCAACGTGCGCGGCTTGCCAAGAAGGCTTGCTGCGTTCAAGGATACCTAAGCCAGGCTAAGACAGCGGAGTGGAGTCCGCTAGAACTCCTCAATGTGGGAAGGGACACGAGCCGGCTGTCAGTCAGCAGCTACTTGCGAACCAATTGCGATTGACGTCGCGACACGAGGGTTTGACCTGGGAAAAAAGATCCGAGGACTGTCGGTACCGGCAGATAAGTTTGAGGTGCCGGGTGGGGCACGACTATGCCGTGCCGCAGCGGCCGCCATTTCACATCACCCAATAAAAGGTCGTTGTATTTTGACTTCGTACAAAACGGCATACGGAGCGAGTTCCATTATACTACCCTGACTGCCTCAAAAAATTGAGTGTGCGGAGTAATGTGAATGCGCCAGGCACCGATGTGTTGTCGCCAAGCCTCGGGTCATTCTCAATCTCGAATTGTACCGACCTCGGGAATTGGGATTACGGGGTTTACGTCAAACTGCTAAAAATAACTTTAATGTATATTGAGTTCTTATTGGCTTGTAGGTCTAAAACTTGAATCTATATCTTCTTTAGTTTTAACGTTACTAGTAGAGTACCTGGGAGAAATCTGGTATACTGTGCTAAGTAACGGGTTTGATTACACTGGAAGAAGCCCTTTCGGGGAATTTGTGGGAATTTGCTATCCGAGTGATGTTGGGTTTCCCCCAAGGCCGGCCATTTTTCTGGCTATCGACCTGTTGTGCCACAGTCCATCGCGAGCTCACAACTTTGCTCCAATTTGCTGTTGCCTGTTCGACGAAGCAGTGCAGGTAAGCAGTACCAAATCATTGAATGAGATTGTCTTTTACGCTACCTTATACAGACAATATTGTCGTTGCTGAATAGTGTGCTACCATCTTTGTTGGTCCAGAAAGCGCAGCAGCAATAGTTAGCGAGGTCAGGTGACCACATGGGTTAACGACCGGCCACAGTGGTAACCAAACAACGTGGTCTCGTCGCTGCCCTTCAGGTCACGTGCTCTGTTACAGTATCCATGCTATCGCCCGCTGCTGGAGTCGATGCAAGGTGCACAGCATCACAGGATGTTTCAAAGCCTTTTTCCGCGCTCTTGCCATGGTTGCAAGCTTCGTGGCGGTCCTTCGGTGCCAGCCGTCGAACTCTTTTACAATGGGCGGTCTCATCCTCTTTCACTGACATCCTGTCCAGATCAAGCAGGCGCCCTATGCAAGGTTAGCACTCAAGCGCTGTCTGCACTTCAAGCAATTTTCGAACGAATTCCAAGCTCAGAAAACCACTTCAGAGTGTCTGAAATCTCTTCACAGCCAGCCCACTTCCGACCAACCCAAGAAGAAGAATCAAAATGCATCGCAGAAAGCCCTAGCCCCGAGAATCGTCTGCCATAGTCATGTCATATTCGGAGACTTTTAACGACGAAAACAAGTCCTCAGAAAGTTACAAATCGGCCATAATCCCGGGACTTATCCTCTCTAAGCTCTGCGTAAGCTCCTCCCAGACACGTTCCTGTGCCTCAATCCCCTCAGCACTTAGCACAAAGTCACTTGGCAGGGCTATCTTGCAGTCCGAGAGATATTGACCATGGGTCTCTGGACCCGACGAAGCCGCATGAACAAGAGTCCTACTTCCCACTTCACTGCTTCGAGCCAAAATTGCTTTGATGATGACCATAGCGAATCCGAGGTGTCGAGCAAGCTCACTGCTGAGTGATTAGCTCAGGAATTGGCGACGACAATGGTGAGACTCACGAATGACAAAGACCTGGATTGACACAATTCACAGTAACAGGGTATGAATGGGATGGGAAACGCATAGCGAATGCTCTGACACAGAATACTCCGAGCAGCTTCGACACAGGATACCGTTCATTCATGTTCGCCTGCGAAGCATCGGCCAGCAAACGCAGTATTTGACCACTCGGAGCAGCCTTCTCAGGAAAATTGGTATGTCCGTGCACTTCCGAAGAAGTTATGGTTAGGGTCGGTCTGGTGTTGAACTTTTGTGCCGTTTCTTTGAGCTTTGGTAGCATGAGTAGAGCGAGGAGAAACGTGCTGATAAAGTTGACCGTGATCATTTCTTCGTTGTCTGCGACGGTTTCGAAGGTCATCTTAGCCACACCAGCATTCGCGAGGAAGATGTCAATTCTGTCCAACTCCCTTTTCGCTCGTTCGGCGAACTGCTTGACGCTTTTGTAGTCACCCATGTCCAACTGCCAGACTTGGATCGTAGCTTTTGCTCTACCAGTGGTTTTTATGATGTCGTCTGCCGCAGCATTACCCTTTTCGAGATTGCGCACTGCAAGCACAACTTTGGTTGCTCCCTGTCGAGCAAAGTGGCGGGCTGCCTCTCTGCCCAGCCCGACATTGCCACCGGTGACCACCACAGTCTTGCCAAGATAAAGTTGAGTTGGTGCCGGAAGAGACTGGCACAACTGACTGTAAAGAAAACCCATCGTGCGAAACAAAATGTGATGACTCTAAAGGTCTCCTTTGATTCCAGCACAAAAGCTCTCAGCAGGCTTCGAAGGATATTTCGAGTTTTTGTTTTAGGGGAGCGCAAGAGATTCCTAGGCCATGAAAACCACAAGACACCAAGAGGCTTCGATAAGTCTAATTGTGAGAGATACTGCCTTCGTGATTGGTCCGGGCGAGGAAGCAACCCGTAGCATAGGGGAAATTGGCCGAAGTCCGACCATTGCAAGCTGACCTTTGCGTCCGAAGTCGTTCGGAAAATCTACCGAGAACCATCCCGCCCCGTCAAACAAGACAGAACAGAAGATATAACGAGGTCTTCACTGTGATTCATCGCTGCGACCTGCCATAGTGGCAATCAAAAAGAAGAAACCACCGCTCTCCTTGCTTATCACGCTTCACTTGACAATGACGCGACAATATTCAACCCCTTGCTACGCCGTCCTAGGCTCGACCGGCAACTGCGGCTCTGCGCTGGTCCATAACCTGCTTCAGCTGCCCAATGTGAACATCAAGGCTTACTGCCGTCAGAGAAGCAAGCTTTATCGATTGGTTCCCGGGTCAATAGACAACAAAAGAATTGAAGTTTTTGAAGGACAAATCACGGATGTGGATCTCATTGGCGACTGCATACGAGGTTGTAAGACAATCTTTATGGTGGTCACAACCAACGACAACATTCCTGGTTGCCGTGTCAGCGAAGACCTCGCTCGCTCGGTTATAGCTGCATTGGAGACAACAAAGAAGACAGGCATGCCCGGAGCAGTCATGCCGAAGCTCGTCCTGCTGTCGTCCGCAACCATTGATGACCATCTGGCGCGCAGAATGCCGTGGTGGTTTCGACCAATTATGTTGACAGCCGCATCTTTTCTGTACGACGATCTTCGCCGAACGGAAGAGTTCCTTAGGGCGCAATCAGATTGGATATCCACCATCTTTATTAAGCCCGGCGGCTTGTCTGTCGACATCAGCAGAGGTCACAAACTGAGCCTGGATGAAGAAGACACTTTTATCTCATACTATGATCTAGCAGGCGCTATGATTGAGGCAGCAGAAGACCCAGAAGGACGATTCGATATGAAGAATGTAGGGGTTAAACATGCAGCGCAAGGACTCGGAGCTAGATTTCCGTCGGGTACTCCAAGAACGATTCTCATGGGCCTATTGCGACATTATTTCCCACCCATGCACCCTTACCTTCCATCAGGCGGACCACATTGAAGACTTGAGAGCGGGAGAGAAATGAGGGAGCCTTAGGTTATTATGTACTGTTCAGCTGCACTTTGCAGAGCTATAGCATTTCTCCTTACTTTGCAAAGATCAGGTTTTTACAAACCTTGCTGCCCTATCAAAGTCACAGTATTCAAGACTTTGCTTCTTTGTTTCTGGCAACCATAACGGAAATCGGAAATAGCTACCTTCACCAGCAAAAGCATTGGAGGTAATTGAAGAATCCGGGACATTTTCTTTGTTTCCGGACTCCGGATTACGAAGCAGAAGAAGCAGTAATGACCCGGTCCAGACGAAAAAATGTAACGACCCCTGTAGCAATATGTCGGGTCATGTAGTTGCTATAATTTCCTGACATGTTCTTTGACGCCGAACCTGCATCAGAAAGAAGTGAAACCTCGCCCCCGGAATATGACGATGTTCGAGCCGGTAGATCCGTCTCCTTTGACGGAGATCGAGATGGCGAAGCAAAAACGCAAGCGAGTTGAGCTTGATGAGGACGATGGATATCGTAGTGGTGAAGAAGCGACCGTCAAGACAAAAAGGCGAAGAAAACCACCTACAGTGAAGCCTTTGACACCATTGAGAAAATCCAGATGAGGCTAACTAACCCTGCTCAGGATGTGCTCGCTGAACCACTTGACACGCCGAAGCCCGTCATCAGTGCTGAAGGAGACGACCAACTTATGCTCGGAAGACCCCTTGAACAAGGACTTCGCTCGTCGAAGGTGGCTTCGTCGGAGATGCTGGAGAGAAGATACCTGTGCCTCACCATTTGCGGCTACCGCAAGGCCGGCATGAGCGAGCAGGCTTATCGAGACCACATGGTGAATGTCTCTGCTCCAATGACAAAAGAACTCATGATCAAATATGGAGTGAAGCGCTGGACTCAGGTAAGTCGACCGCAATGTCGCGACTGTTTGTTCCTGCTCTTGACCTTTTTCAACCTTGTCCAGCTGTACTTATGTGAGTTAGATCCACAACCAGAGTGCCACGCGAGCTCTGATGAGCCACCTTTTTGACCATCAGATGGCCAACGTCGCCGATTTTGACTGCTTCAGCCAAGTGATCTTCGAAAACGTCGAGGACTATAAGCGCATGAAGCAGGATCCATGGTATAAGCAACACTTGGTCAATGATCACGAGAACTTTGCCGATACCAAAAGAAGTCTGTGAGTAAACCTGCTACCACGTTAGGGGCCAACTTTCCTCAAAGACATGGAGTATAAGAAGCTCACATCTTGGACCAGAATGACGATAGGTTGGGTTGAGGAATTTGTGCGGGACGGGGAGGTAGTCGATGGCATTGACAGTAGACCATAATCAGTGAGCCTTAGGCGTGCTCAAAGAGAACTCAATCCGTTGAAACCTGTAACGAGAAGACCTTAGGACGCATCGATGGGTATTGGGAGACAAACGAGGAGATAGAAGCCAGCTAGAATGCGAAAGAAGCGCTCGTAGCCTGCGCAGTCATATTGCAATACTGCATGAGGCAATGGCAGTGATCTGATGGCCATTTCTGTCCTTCTGTTGCACCCAGCTGAACTGATGGGCGCAGGCAAGCTTGCTTGCGCAGTCAAGCCTGAGGTGACACGCCGCCGCAGCACGTTTCGATGCAGTCCATCAATACCACCCCCAGACAAATGAAAGCCCTTTCAGACCTCTACCTACGACGACCACATCAATTTCAGGAGGAGTCGGCAGATAGTAGAGCCTCAGCGAAGCTCGACAACCTCAGCGTGACCTTGCTGGAAGTCTTCGTTTACAGTTAGGTTTCTTCCGAACATTTGACAAGCACTCACACCTCTCAAACTCTCAAAGTCTCAGATCTCTTTCTGAGGAGACTCTGACTACGACTGCATCCAATCTCGACGACTTCAGCAAGAGAGCCCAACGACCACCTTCTATTGTCACTCTAGTCCTCCTCGATCCTCAACCACACCCAAGCTTCGACCTGGTGGTGGAAACTGGCATACGTTCTATTGGTAGCGCGCGAAATGTCTCTGGCATTACAAGAGATGGATATACCACACCCACATACATCTTTTTCAATCGAGAAGAGTAGGGAAAGGGTTTCTTCAAAGCTCCACCTCGTCTCTGATCCTGGCCCACATGGGTTCAAACCCAGCACCCCACACCCACTTCTTCTCGCCGTCGATATAAGTGATGGTGGAGTCGTAACACAGCTGTGCAGTCCTTAGCCACAAGTCACCATTGATCGGCAATTCGCTTTCTTCAGACTTCTCGAAACGGCCTGCCACTTGCTCCCCATTCTTGATGGCACGAATGAATTTGGCCACATGACCGTCGTCGTGATGCTGATTCAGAGCCTGATAGAGCTCTTGCCAGCCCATACCTTTGCTCAAAGTGGGCTGGTAGGAGGTGATGTACTCATCACGGAGTTCCGGCGCAGCACTTGCTGCATACCACACCAAATCTAATCGCGCCTTCCACTCGACCATGCGAGCCTTAGCCTCGATAGCGAGCCAGGTCTGGCCGGCCAGCACCGTCACAAAGATAGAGCTGGTGACTGCATGCATAAGAAAGAAGTCAATCTTACGCTCCTTGCCTGGCTTGTGAGCTGCTGCGCATGCCCATGCTGCACAGCTGATCATTTCAGCAGTGGCGCGCTCGACATCTTCTTCAGTTGGATGTACCTGATATTGTGCTGCTACCTTCACCATTTCGTCCATAGCACGGCCGAGAACGCCGTCGCGAACTTTCCAAGGTCCATCAGGCAAGCGAGGGCTGGTCCGAATGGTGTCATTGGCGCGTGTGTCCTGGTATAGACTCTTGAGAGCCTTGCGTGGTAGGGAGCCAGTCTGCGCCAACCTCTCCGCCTTCTGGAAAAAGACGTCGATATACATGGGGTCGTGGCTCGCGGTCTGAGCCAAACCTTCAGCCACCAGACTGGACATGCCGAATTCGACTCCAAAACCGAGGTGAATGAATGGATGGTAAAGACCTTCGAACAACTGAGCCAGCATCAAGTCGCTTAACGGAGTGCCAGCGAAACAGTACTCCAGTACCACAGCTTGCCAGTCTCCTGCTCTGCCACGAATTTGTTGCTCAAAGAATGCCAGGAAATTGGGGTATTGGTCCAGAATCTGCATGCGTTGGCGAAATTTTGTTGAGTCACCCATCTCATCCACTACCTGCGAGGAGACTGGGGGCATGGGCCGCTGGATAGATTCGCCGTCGTCATAGGCCCTCGTCAATTCTTGTGGCCCGCCGCCCATGGCGAATGTGCTTAATATGGCGTGTGGGATGTGATTGTGACCGGCGACGTCGCGAAAATACATGTGCCATCTCTCATGATTCTTCTGCAGCAAAGATACAGCTGTGTCAACAGAGCCGGGCGGATTGGCACCTATGCGCGCCAGGCCAACATTTTCGACTAATGGCCAGAGATCTTCTGGTGTTTCTTGCTGAACGGTGACGACGTCTGAAAGAGGAGTCTTGAGGTCAAGCAGACTCTTCTCGTTGAGATCGGTGCTTGTGTACAGCACTTCAGTCGAGACTGGGGCGACGATGGATGCCATTGTGAGCTTCGTGACCTTCGATGCTGGTTGCAGAGGGACAAAAAAAGTGCTCGAAATACAGAATTCAAACAGATTCGACCTGAATTTATTTACCGATCTCAAATTTGTGTCAAGCAGCTACCAAATCTCGAAAAGCTCGATTGATACTACAATGGCCCAGATCGGGTAGTGGAGATGTGAGCGGGGTTTAAGAGACGCTGTGTCGGGTCATTAAGCCTGCCAAACTCACTTGTAGCGTTGGGGGAATGTTCCGAAACGTCCGAACTGTCTCCGATCCATCGAAAAACGAATACGATACAAGCTGGGGCTGCACAAATACATATACGCACTGCTTCAAGCACCATGCTGAGGACCTTTCGACTTTAATTTTCGTCTTTGCTCCGTCTCGGGTCCAGCTCAAGCTTCTCATCTCTCCAGCTCCAACCAACATGATTTCTTCAGCATCGACTCAGGCCGCTACACTCGAGAAGTTCATCCAAGCATGGAGAGACCAAGACGTTGAGGGAACCATATCTCTCTGGTCCGACGACTTTACACAGACACTTCTTCCTGCCTCGTTAGGGGTACCAACTAAGTCCCGGCAGATGGCGGAGGTTGTGTATGGCAAACTTACACGGAGTCTGACAAACTGGAAGGTAACAACAATTGTTTTCGCGTCCGAAGAGAAGCTGATGAGATCTTCAGCTCAACGTCAAAGAGATCGTTCATGACACAAAGCAGGGTACGGCTGCGGTATATGCCACCTCCCAGGCAGATTTGCCGATTCCGGGGGAGAAATGGGTGATGGATTATGCAGTCTTCATGTCGTTCACAGAGGGTGGAACAAAGATCAGCAGGCTAAATGAGATGGTGGATACTTCATGTTTTCAACAGCTTTTCCCAAAGCTTCAGAAGTACATGATGGAAAAGCATTAATCCGATGGTGGATGACAACTCTTAATACTGCTAGAAACGATGGGGTCTACCTCCTCGTTTCCTCTTTTTTCTCCTAGTAGTAATGATTCACAAATAATTCCTCATATGAGAAGTATCCTTCCCTGTGCTAAGCTAACGTGGCTGAACTCTAATACATGGGTAACATGATTCGGCACGATCTTCAGTCGGAAATATGTAGCCAATGATGCCATTTCATCGGCTTTCGGACTGAAAGTACACTAGTACTAAGTGCCGAGTGCAAATTGTCCGGCATTCTCGTTGCTCAACTATCAAGATTGGGATCTGATTTCCCTTCCCTAAAACTCTAGTGCTCGCTTTCTGAGCCGCGGCACCAGAGCGTCTTCGCCGGTCGAATCTCAAAAAAGACTGAAGATGGTGAACAACAATACCTACGCGATCTTGGGTGCAACCGGAAATTGCGGCACTGCGCTGATTGAAAATCTGCTGAAGAAACCGGACACCAATATTCATGCTTATTGTCGAAATCGCAACAAACTCTTGCAACTCATACCAGATCTCAAGGAGGATGGCAAAGTCAAAATCTTCGAGGGCAGCATCCATGATGTAGAACTGGTGGCTTCTTGTGTCAAAAGTTGTCGGGCGGTGTTCCTTGTTGTCTCTACCAACGACAACATACCAGGCTGTCGCATGGCCCAAGATACCGCCATAAACGTCATCACGGCTCTCAAGCTACTTCAAAAGCGCAAGGGTATCGATGAGAGTGCAGAAAGTTCCACTGTCATGCCAAAACTGATACTCCTTTCATCATCGACAATCGATAGCCAGTTTTCTCGCCATATGCCCTACTTACTCCGCACCATTCTCCTTTGCTCCGCATCTCATGTCTACAAAGATGTGGAGGAGGCGGAAAAAACCATCCGGGCCGAGGACAAATGGCTTACGGGAATCTACATGAAACCAGGCGCGCTATCTGTCGACAAACAACGGGGCCACGCATTAAGTCTCACGGATCAAGATGGCCCAGTATCCTATCTCGACCTGGCTGCCGCTATGATAGAGGCTGTGGATGACGAGGAAGGGCGGTACGACTCGCAGAACGTGAGTGTGGTAAATACCGGCGGGCGAGCAAAGTTCCCTGCTGGAACTCCGATGTGCATCCTCATGGGTCTTCTGAGACATTTCTTGCCGATGCTGCACGAATATCTACCAGGGAGCTTGGGGCCTCGCTAAATAGACTACCAATGAGCTCTGTTGAGGATGTGACAGTGAAGTGGCGATTGGGGCAATACATCACTGTGCTGGGAGCAAAGTGTTGATGATAGCAGAACCTGAACCAAGCGTGTCAAGAAGTGATAAGAAATAAGCCCGATCCACACACGTCTCGCTGGTTCACACGGGAACAATGGTCTCTTGCTGACGATCTTCCATGTATCGGACATCGGTCACATGATGAAGGGAGTGGCAAGAGTAATATATTCTCCCGATCACAATGTTCCAATTTTCCGAATTACTGGCCACTCATAAAATAGTTTCCGGGAGCACGCACGCTTGCACCGAAGCCGCCATTCTCTCAAGTTTTCGCAACTTGGCTGTTCATTCCCCTGACATTCGACACGAGACAGGACAACATGACGTCGAAAGCGGAAATTCAAGCCAACACAATACAAAGGTTCATTGATGGGTGGAGGCAATACACACCTGAAGCATTTCTTGCGACCTGGTCCAGCGACTGCACACAGCAGACGCTTCCTTTCGCCTCGGGCATTCCACTCCGTACTCGTCAACATGTCGAGCACTTGTTCCCTATTTTGATGACGGTCATGACAGAATTCGAAGTGAGTGGTTTTACCTTCGCCCCCGCATAACGCAGCAAGGCCGGAGATCTAATAACGTTGGACGAATATAGCTTACCATCCATAACATCGTTCATGACGTTGCTCAGGGTCAGTCTGTCATATACGCGTTGACGAAGGCACAGTTGCCATTCGGACCATACCGCAACGAGCATGCACTCTTTCTATGGCTCAACGATAGCCGCACTGAGATTGTAAAGATCGAGGAAATGTTTGACGCGCTTGTCATGAAGGAGGTCCTTCCAAAGCTTGACCAGTATATCTCCCGGCAACGAGAAGATATGGCAGAAGCTCGGAAAACATCGGCGGAGGGGCAAGAACCTGTGGTGGCTACATTCATGAATCAGTGATTGCGGAAATAGGGTGTACTGCAGTGAGATTTTGTCGACTACAGGAACTATTGATGGTTTTCCCCGGAGTGAACGGTGACAAAATTGCATACAGATCAGCCAGTGAGCATAGCCAGAAGTACAATAAGTCATGGCCAAGTCGGAGTCTAAGCTCTACCGTAGCTCGACGTGGGAATATAATATACCTTCCCGTAGTGGCTCCGAAGTTTACACGGACGGTCACCCAGGTTCAAAAACTTCAACAAAATTTGTTGACAACCTCTTCACCCGACGCCTGTGCAAAATTTGCCGATAGATGCTACAAGCACCTCGCGAGCGAATGTGACTGCCTTACAGATTCGAATGCTTGACTGTTTTTCTCCGCCGGCGCTCCACGATGTCGAAGTCTACAATGCCCCGATCCAAGAGCTTCGGGACGTTACCGTCGCAAATGTCCGACGACGAAAAGTTCCTACGGCGGAGAAAAGCCATGCGTTTGGGGAAGCTCCAGCGGTGATACTTAAGAGTATCTGAAGCCTGACTGCCACGACGCAACACAAATTTCAAACTCGGGTCATTGAAGCACTTCTTGTGTTTCGACATCGACAACGTTCACAGAATGAACTCAACTCTGGCAAGTGGAGAAGCTCTCCTACTGGGTTCTGCCAATAAGCTGGGAGCGTCACCAAGCTCCGTCGCCGTCCTACCATATGGTTTGGCTGCTTTTGCCACGACTCTGCTAAGCTTGATTGCTATTGTATCCTATCAACCCAAAGTTCATGACAAGTCTCCGCCATTCACTCTTGACACTTCGCCCATCATCGGCTCACTTGGGTTTCTTACTCGACAGTGGTGAGTAATCTCAGATTCAAAGTGTTCTCCAGAATCTGCCACCGGTTGCTTGTGCTAAAGATGCCGACAACAGGTCATTTTGGAAGTCCGCTACAAACGGCTTGACTCAGAACTTTAGCTTTCGTCTGGGAACGCGACATGTTGTCGGCATCACCGGTCAAGCTGCTCGCAAAATGTTTTATGACAACCCAAACCTCTGTTTCGTCAGTCAAGCAATCATACAGCCATTTGGAGTCCATTTCTGGCCTCCGGTTCATGCGATCTTCAAAGGTGGCTTCCACAGTGGTCATCACAACACCTTCTTCTTGCGCCGTCTCATGGAGTTGTTGAAGACTGAAGAGCTAAGAAAGGTCCTACCGAAGGCTTTGAACGATGCTCGCCTGGATTTAGGGGACCTCTTGGGCAGTGGCAGCAAATCCAGCATCACGAGCGCACCTGACATCTGGCGCACGGTTTTCAAGCAAAACGCTCGCTTGACGTTCTGCGATGAAGTAGTGGACAGCTCTGAGCTCTTTGAACGTTGTGCTCAAGATATCGGCACGCTCCTTCATACCTACAGCCACTACAATGTGCTTTTCAATTGGTTGCCGGCTCCCTCGTACATCAAGCGGCGCCTTGCTCGCTGGGATCTCGTCCGGTTGGTGACGAAAATGGTCAACAAGCGGATCCAAGAGAACACACCGTCGAAAGACGATCCTCTACAAAAACTGATCAACAATCGCGATAACAAGGACCACGTCATCGAGTTTTTCGTCAGTATTCTGTTCATCGCGACCACCAACGGGCACGTGATTGCCGGCCAACTGCTGAACATTATGGCGATCCATCCTGAGTGGCAGGAGAAGATCTACCAAGAAATCAAGACCGCTGTACAAACACATGGCAAGTTTCAAGAAGGCACTCTTGCGGAGAAACTCAGCCTCATCCCCCTCGAGGCTTGGGAGACGTCATTCCCTACCATCAACATGGTCCTCAAGGAGACCATTCGCATGTGGACCTCTTTCTCGGTCACGCGTCTGAATACCTCGTCTGAAGCTATTCCCATTCCAAACACCGATCAGGTAATACCAGCGAAGACCTTTGTCATCTACAACTCTACCGAAGTCAACTTCGACGACAAGTTATATCCAAACCCTACCAAGTTCGACCCAGAACGTTACACCGAAGCTCGCGAGGAATTCAAGCAGGAGACCTATGGCTGTAAGTCTTCTTCTCCAGTTATTCTCCCTAGTCACAAATATGAATCTAACTCACTCCGCAGTCCTTGGCTGGGGCCAAGGTTGTCACGCCTGCGTTGGCATGCGCTGGGCCAAATTGCAGCAAACCATCCTGGTCGCTACCGCCCTGTCTATGTACCAATGGCACAGTTGTGATGCAAACGGTAATCCGGATCCATACGTCAAGCATCGCAGAATACTGGACTCAGACCACGCATTCCATTTGCCACCTGCCTACTGTAAGCTAACGCCTCGAGAAGTCTGGTAAGGAGGAAGACTTCCATAAAGGCTGCGAGCTGCCTAGTCTTCAAGTGAAAAAGCTTTGCTGGGCATGTTCTTGCTGCCAAGTATTGGCACGCAACTTCGGCGAGCCGCAGCCATTCCAGACTAGATTATACCGTGGTCAAGAGCCTTCAAGAGAAGACCAAGAAAAGCAAGATAGCAGTATGTGAGACACGAGGGCAGAGGCCAAGCAGTTGAGATGGCAGGCCTCACAAGTGAAGAGGTACGACAGGTTTGGATGCGAGAATACATATCGAAATCAAACTAAATGACAAATGCATCATGCGCTTCACTAGGTTTTACATTGCATCCTTATGTGCCAGTAGAAGCAAGGTTAACGTCCTTTTTTCACTGTTGTTGTTGCGAGAAAGCTGAAAGCGGAGGTTTCACTCGCGATACCTCTTAAACTTTTTGCCGTCAGGCCTTTTGCGCGAAGGTATTAGGAAAAGGACGAAGTTCAGTGCCGAATGTGCCTTGATTATGCTGCAAATTATGTAGTCTATTGTGCTCGTGGGAGAGTCTTTCAACTGCAATCACCTCAAGACCAGTCTCCATCTAAGAACCTCTCAACTCTCTTACCGTTTCGCGCGTCTTCACGAATCTCCTCTATCGTCCACGGCTTGAATTTGTGACCTGGAGGCAAATTGGTATTCTGGAACTTGGACCCAAGCAAAATGTGCGCAAAGGCCTGCCCATATTTCTCAAACACATATGCCTCAGGGTCATGGTGAAATAGCCATTTCGGGAAGCGAATGCGGATCTTGTCGGGATTTTGCTTGATCTCATCCATCTTTGCGTCACCGAGCGCTTCGGCATTGACGAACGCCATCTTTTGCGCACAGCTGACGCGTTCGTACCGCAGTAAGTTGTAAACCCGAGTGCCCAGTGGAGCGCCATTGGCACCCCCGGCAGAGCACGACAGCTGCAAGCATGCTGCCAGTGTGACGGCGTCTTCGATCGCCAGGGTACCGCCACTGGCTGAAGCTGGTAGGCTGCTGTGCGCCGCTTCGCCGACCTGTACCACATGTCCAGCTCTTGATGTCCAGTTCGGTCTGAGATTTCGCCATAGTAGGGGCCAATGGATGATCTTGCCCTTAGGAGTGGCACTGACGAGACCTTCAATGGCCGGATCCCAGTCTGGCAGACGTCGAAGTACCTTGATAACCTCCTGCGGATCAACATCGGGCTCCCAAGATTCTATCGGCTCAATACCGCCTGTGTGTACCGTGTTGTCTCGAGGCGTGATGCCGTACGCTGTGAAGGTAGGAGAAACCACAAGACCAATGTGGATCCCAGGTCCAGTCCAGAACTCATGTGAGGTTTCATTTTGGGCGATCGATTTGCCCCATCTCTTCCGAAACGCCTCGTTCTCCATAGCCAGCTCAGTCGGCAACGACGTACGATACACTGACATACCACTGGACCGAGTAGGGGTATGTGAGCCGGCAATGAGCAGGGCGGACTTGGTTTTACCTGCATCAGCTGCCACAACAACATCGGCAACTCGACCCGCACCGCTTGTGGTGATCACACCGCCGACTTTGCACATGGGGTCCTCAAAATAACTCTCAACTTGTTGGCCATATTCGACTCTCAGACCGACTCGAGCTACCTGGCGCAAAAGCATCTGGAAGAACTTCTTCCGCACTTGATGAGGTGCCGTAAATGGATGGCCCTCGCGCTCAGCCATATACTTTGGGACATTGAACCCGAGATGTGTTGGCCCAAGGATAAGCTCGCCGTTGTGCTTGTAGTACGAAATGGTGCTGGCGTGCTGATCTTCTTCGAGCTCCCGGACCATGTCTGGCCAATGCCTGAAAGAACCTATTGCTGACGGTCCTATAATGATGATGTCTCCTGTGAACGGCTCTTCAGCTTTCTGACACTCTTCGATAGCCTGTCAGAGAAATCATACCAGCATAGACGGGGCCCTGACTCCGCTCGAGGATGCCAACCACGTTATGTCCCCTCCTCCAGCACTCCAAAGCCGTCATTAGCCCTGCCAGACCCGCGCCAATGATCAAGACATTGATGTGAGTCTCTGGATGTCTTTCCGGCAAGTTTCCTGCTTGCCATTTGTCTGGTTCGAAATCGGATGAGTTTCCGTCCACAAAATAGCCGGATCCTAGTGAGCCCATTCTCGTTAACCTTCTAGGTGATAACTGTGCTGGAGGTTGTCGTCGACGCTGGGCTCGAAAAAGCTTCAAGAGTGTGAGAGCGGTAACGAAGAATGGAACTCAAGTTTTGTGGCGCCGAAGTCGTCAAAAGCTTCTGCGGCATTAAAGAGTGGGTAAAAATAAGTAAGAAATGTATCCGTACCTGATGTTCGTCTCTAACTGGCCAGGTACATCCGACACTAGCCTCGTTGAGGCTCGAAACCCACAGTCTTGAAATTGCCCGACTTCCGACAGTTTTATATCCGAGAATCGCGATCTTCCCGGCGCAATCGCGGTGTCGGCCTATAGAATCTTGTCATCAATCTTGGCGACTTGTCACTCAGGTGGCGTCAACTCAGTCTTAGTCATTACAATGTGACAATGAAGCTAAAACACGAAATATACTCTTGGACGGCTGGAGCAAGTCCTTGATTTCTCTACAAAGCTCCAAAAATGTCAATATCCCCATAAATTACCCGAATCACAGCTTACTCGTCTCTCCGCGGTCTGAGCGTGCTTCTTCTATGCAGCAGTCGTGGACAGGTGTACGCGTAAAATCGAGATGCACGACTTATCGTGTCTCCACATTTGACAGTAGAAAGTCCAACCCGAAGCTTCACCTTAGCACAAGATATATACGAGACAATGAAAAATAGAAGCTAGGCTTGGATGAAATAATGTGACTGTAGACCTTAGGGGCTCTTCAGCACAGAAAAGTGTCGAGCAGATTCTTTGACAAGTAGAGGTCGCACATCGTAATGCGGAGTGGAGCATGCTTTATTCGATTCCTCAATTCCTTTTCTCTATGGCCTTTTCCTCAAGTTACGCCTCAATGGGTTCATTCTCCCAGAAGACAAGCGACCTGACCTCGATGCTTTCTCTAGGCTCGAGTGCCTCATCATTTGGGTGAGCGAAAGCAGAGTGCAGCGTTCGCCTTGACGATCCATCTGCGGCCTTGTTTGTGTCGAATATTTGAAGCATCAAGACCTCATCTGGTGTCATGCCCGAGGCGTAGTGCCAAGAATGAGATGGACTGGCTTTTGCCGTCAATGACTGGTAGCTCTTGGCCATTTTGTCGGCCGTATAGCTTCCATAGTCCCTTGGGGCGCGGGTGTAGACGGGGATCAGATCTTCGTCGGGAACTGATCTCATGTCACAGAGAGCCAGAGGGTTTCTGCGCACGGGTTTGATAGGACGCCAGACGTTGATGATCCCCCACCGACTTTTGCTGAAACGTTCTGCTTCCTCCGCATTGAGGGTTTCATCGAACAATTGCTTTGCGCCGAGTGGACCTTGGTCAATGTGTGCAAAGTGCGCAGGTCCGATCTTGCCAACCCGACTGTCATCAGGGATCTGCTTCTCTTCGATCTCTTTGGTTATGGATTCCCATGGAGTGCGACGGACAATGTGAGAGAAGATGCGGACATCTGTAGCCCCAGTCCTGTGTTGATGTGTCAGACCTTGATGAGGAATGCCGCCATCGAGTTCTACATAAACCCATTCCAGCAAAGGGAACAGGGAATCAGGCTTACGTCTTCTTCAAAAGCTCCACAACTTCAGGAAAAGCAGTGTTCTTGATTTGGTCTTTGTCCATGAACTCCTTCTCCTTGCTGGTATGCTTGAGCAATTGGAAACCTTGTTCTGCCAAGCTGAATTGATCCTCTTGCCCGCGAATATCTTTGATTGTCACCGGAGCAATGTCAAACTTTCGGCGGTAGGATCCAGCAGTGCCCGGGATGACAGTGTTCAAAGTCCCGTCCATGCCAGGAGGATGATAGTTGATCGTTGTCTCGACGGTGCCGCCTGTCCTGGTGGAAGGCTCGGCAACGAGCGGCAATGTCTTGGACTCTGTGATGGTCGCCATTGTGTTTGGGTTTGTCGTGGCTGATGCAGAATGCAGATTGGTGTCGGTCTAGAGTTTCACGCGTTCTACTGTAATGTTAGGAGAGCTGTCCCTTGACTCTCAAGCCGAGTTTTTGTAGTTATCAGAGGTATGTTGCCTGACATAATTAGCTCGGGCCATTTCCCCGATAAAGGCTTCGGGACATTTGTTCTGTACCACATTTTGGAACAGTTCGCTAGATAGGCACATAGCTACTGGGACGCTCACATGCCAATTGCCACTCATCAATGAATTCGCCCGAGAGTAGTGCTAACGGGTTCAAGTAGGTAGAATATCACCGGTGCTAGATGCACTAGGAGTGCTGAAGTTAGCCCTCGTCCTTGTCGCCCAAGATTTCGAGATTCCATCTGTTGATATGCCTAAGAAGAATACAGCCTCAATACTGTCCAAAAGAAGATGATGTGCATGGGTGCCAGTCAAAGTCCCGGCCACTCACGGATTGCTCAGGGGGCCAGGGACTTTCCACTTGCGCTTGCCAAAGAGCTATGACGAAGAAAGACTGCGCTCTCAGATTGCTGAGTGCTAGATCTACCGTGATGTCATGATGAACTTAGGCGTAGCCTATCATGGATATGTCTCACGTCGTCGATCGATCGTAGAATAAGATCAAAGGTGAGGTGTCAGGGAAAAGGGTTCTGATGTGGATCCAGCCGAGCTCGGGTCTTGGCAACGGCCGACACTCCCCGTCTCCAGCGCGTAAACCATAGCTCAGGACCGGCCGAATGCGAGTCCTGACCCCTACCATCGCACAGTGAATATCTGATGTCTTGGTTATCGCAAATTCAGATATGTCGTCACTGACGTGTAGTATGTCAGTCCCACAACTATTTCCTCATAAAAATTGTAGTTTTCCTTCATTGCAACACTGCCTGCACACAGAAACCTCAAAGTCAGCACTCTTCGAAGACATACATCAAAATTAAGAAGCATTCGGAGAAGCAGCAATATGAACACCGTGCTGGTCGCTAAACTTGTTGGAATTCCCGCTGCCTTGGTACTCGGAGGATATCACCTTACCTTATCTCACAATGTCATCCCGGTCTTGTACGACCAGTCAGCATCGGTCGCTCTGTCGTCGTTTTCACCTATCTACATGAAAGCACTTACAGAAGTCTTCCTTCCTTCGGGTTTTCTCAGTCTGGCTTCCCTCGGGACATTGACGTGCAACGCCCGAAGTGCCACCGAGAGAATACTGTATGGAACTGCTACGGCTCTGATCATCGGGTTTGGGGTTGTCACGAAGTTTGTCATTGTTCCAGTCGCAGACCGCTTGTTGTTCTTCGAGGAAACTACACCACTGGACAGCAAATTCGGAAGCAAGGAGGAAGTGGTGAAGCTATTGAAGGCGTTCACGAGTCAGAACTGGATTCGTGTGGTGTTTGCTCTTGGTGCTGGACTCATTGCGCTGTATGCAGCCATGACGACCACAGAAAAAAAGGCTTCGAAGAGCATCTTGGGATAAATTCGACATTGCAAGGTGTCCGGACTCGCACCCGCCTTGATTCTGGAGCAACCGCAGTACTAATATGTATTTACCGACTTGACCTTGAAATTCCATCGTCTACCACTGCAAATTCTTGTGGCTCGACTAAGCTTCGACGTCCGAAGAGTTTGAATCATCGCGTTCAACTCACGACCAATCGCCGTCTAGTCCAGCACCGATGTTGATATTGTTCAAAAGGTCCAGCCTGACCTGTTCAACCGTCCATGGCTTGTGCGTGTGTCCCGGTGGAAAATTGGTATTCTTGAGAGGAGATTTGCCGTTGGTGATGACGTGGAGGAAACCTTCGCCGTATTTCTTGTATGCATAGTCTTCTGGGTCATGATTCCAGACCTGCAATCTTATCAGTTGAGGAATCCTCTAGGTCTATAGATCAACTCACCCAGCTTGGAAACCTGGTTCGGATCAGCTTTGGGTTCTCCGCAATCGCGCTCCAGTCCGTGAAGTGATGCTGCTGAGTGTTCACGAACGACATCTTCTGGGCGCAAGAAACACGCTCATAACGGAGTCTGTTGTGTACCTTGGTCGCGATGGCCACGTTATCGCGTCCTGCTATGTGCAAACAACTAGCAAGTGATATGGCATCTTCCAACGCTTGAGTGGCGCCATTTCCAGAAGCAGGGAGGAATGAGTGTGCACTATCGCCGACTTGGACAATGCGACCGCTTGGAGAAGTCCACTGTTGTAGTAGGTCGCGCCATCTAAGCTTCCAATGGACAAGACTAGCACAGATCTGTCAGCTTTGCTCCACACATTGAATAATCCATCATACTAACCTTCCTTTGGGTGTGGTCTTTAGCAGGGCACTCACGGCCGGGTGCCAGCCAGGTGCTTCTCGCTCCATCATGCTAACAACATCCTCCGGCTCGACGTTGGCATGCCAGGACTCGGTGCCATCTGGGGCAAACTCATCTTTGTGAGTCAAGCCCCATACGATCATGTCGTTGCTGACCATAGCTGACAAGTGAAGTCCAGCACCCAGCCAGAACTGCCACTCCGGGACATCTCCCGGCTTGGTGGGCCAGCGTGCCAGCACTTCAAGATCTCCTTTGGTATAGTCTGGTGAATAACCAGCTCGATAGATGGACTGGCCGCTGTCTTTTGGCTCAGGTGTGTAGCCCGCGATCAATTTGCCAGATTTCGTCTTGATACCGTCTGGTACGCAGTTCTTGTCAGCATTTCTGAAGAATCCCGAGCAGGCCTCTATTGGATCGTGATGGACGTACCGGCTGCAATGACAACATCTGCTTCCAGCTTCTTACCACTTTCAAGCACTACACCGCCAATACCAGCTGCTTCGTTCTCGTAGTACTCGACCACACGCTGGCCCCAAGTTACCTGAATACCACATCTTTTGACTTGCCGGAGAAGCATGTTGAAAAACTTGATACGACCTTGCATGAAGCCAACCCGGGGCCCTCTCCGGCCCTCCAGTGCTTCGGGATCATTGAACTCAGGCGGACCTGGACCTGCGATGGAATATCTGTCAGCCTTTCTCTCCATCTTGCTGCCTATCGGACTGTTTCATGCTAATGCATACCATAGATTCGAGAGCCATCGTTGTGCCAGTATGAAATACCAGCATCATATTGTTCCTCTTCGATATCTCTTGACATCCGTGGCCAATGACGGTAGACCGACATACAGCTTGGTTGTAAACAGAACACATCGCCTAAGTATCTATTGTGTAAGCCTTGAACGCTGTCAAGCAAGAGATATCAGAGAGGTAAAGTGTTGGATACCCGTATTTACTGGAGCGTATGCCCGATCAATCAGCTGCACAGTGCAGCCTTTGCGCCAGCATTCGAGAGCCGACATGAGACCTCCAGGTCCGCATCCAACTCTGCAATAGCATTTAGCTTCATCTCCAAGGACCAGGACTGGTGTATGTTGGACACGTACATCAACACATCAATCCCCGTACTGGGATATCGCTCAACCTCGCCAGCTATCTCAGCCTGGGAGAAGTCGGTGTGAGACCCAGTGGCAGCAGAAAAGACAGAGCCGTTAACGTGACCGTCAGCACTGACATTGCAAGTGCCATTAGTGCTTTCATGCCAGCCATTTGCGTCCGATACATTCTTATGTACTCCATTTCGTTGCGTGAGGTTGGCACTATTGGTCTCAGCAGCTGTATCGATGGCAGAAGGCATGCTCGAACAAGTTGGTTATTGATCTGAATCAAATCACTTGAGTTGCATACTGTGATGACACGCTGGACATGATATGCCAAATAACTTACAAAGTTGATATCCATTCGCGGCTTTCATTTGATTCAATGGAGTCCCGAGCCAATACTCCGAACTCGGGGCATTCATCTTCACTTTCCCGCTTCTTTGTCTCAAGGGCATTTGTGGTCGGGCCAAGATCACAAGTAACTGCTAGGGTAGAAAAGTCACCGGAGTTCTTGATCACGTTGAATGGTACGGGCAAGGTGTCTGGTTTGCACTCGTGGTTGACCTGCGAACAGGGAAATAGCTGGACAGTAAATTTAGCCTGCTGCGTCTCACCCGCCCTGGTCAGACTGTGTGCTGCTTCACTGTGCAACTGGCTCGAAAGCTAGTTGAATAAATCTGCCCTCTCGCGGAGCAGCACTTGCTTCGCCTACTCACGTGGGAGATGTCGAATGGAAGCCGGACTTGATCGATCGATAGGCAATCTGCGAACCAAGCAAAATCACGTCACCTTAAGAAGGTTAGGCTCGGGTCCTGCCAAGACCCGAAGCTTCGGAAAAATAGCACCTGACTTCAAGTCTCTTTGCTCGGGTGTTTCTTACCCTCCCACCGAAATATTTGACCCGATGTCGAGAAGCACCACCAGATCCTCTGTGCGTCTCTTCTATTCGGTACGAGCTGTCATGGGCAACCCGGGAGGCTCGATATGCCCGCTTGCGAATTGAAACGCCTCTCCCTGTCCAGGGCTGGACAAAAATCGACATGACGTTGACGATCGTAGACGGTAAGAGGTAGTACTTAATGCGCTGGTCTGCTGTTTGCTATTCTTTGCTCAGTGTCGAGATCCTCTTATGTCTTCACCTTTCGCCATAATATCCCCATCCAACAAGATATTAGCCATCATGCTCGACAACGAACACAACACTGACAAGATGCATGAGCAGCAGATCTCACACGAGCAGGTCTCCGGCAGATCATCTCAGGAAGTCGCGAAGGCGGAAGAGCAGAATGGCATCGCCATCGACTCGAAGTTTGAGGACAGGCAGTGGCCAGGTCCCAAACAAGTCGCTGCTGTCATGATTGCTATCTGCCTCTCAGTCTTCCTTGTGGCGCTGGTAAGCATTGCGCGGCCTTTGATGCCATCTGAGATTGCGAGCCTCTGACTTCATCTAAGGACCGAACGATCATCGCTACCGCCATTCCTCAGATTACGGACCAGTTCCACTCGCTCGATGATGTTGGCTGGTATGGCAGTGCCTTCTTGCTCACCTCATGCGCGCTCCTCCTACCTGTTGGCCGCCTCATGACCTTCTACTCACCGAAATGGGTATTCCTGACCATCCTGGTCATTTTCGAGATTGGTTCAGTCATCTGCGGCGCTGCTCCAAACTCGAACGCATTCATTGTCGGGCGAGCAATCGCTGGTATTGGTGGCGCAGGCATCATGACTGGCGGCACAGTACTTTTGACATACACCATACCTCTTGCCAAGAGACCGAAATTCCAAGGATTCATTGGCATCAGTTTCGGTCTTGCAAGCGTTGCTGGTCCTCTGCTTGGAGGAGCTTTCACCAGCAATGTCACATGGCGATGGTGCTTTTACAGTATGAATTGCAAAGTCCTCCGGTTTTCCAACTTTGCTGACACGAGACTCTAGTCAACCTCCCCATCGGTGCTGTGAGCATTATCTTCATTACCTTTATTCTCAAATCAACGCCGCCTCCGGGTAAAAAAGAGGTCTCATTCCTACAGCATTTCCTCCAACTCGATCCTGTCGGCACATTGTTTCTCATCCCATCTCTGGTCTGCCTCGTTCTCGCTCTCCAATATGGTGGTACCATTGACAGCTGGTCAAGCGGTCGAGTGATCGCTCTCCTCGTCGTCTTCGCCGTCCTTGGATTCGCGTTCATCCTGGTCCAGATCTTCAACAAGAGAAACAGCACTGTCCCCCACGATGTTATCAAGAACCGCGACATCCTTGCCGGCGCTCTCTATATGTTCTGCCATGGCGGTGCGCTGACCACCCTGGTCATCTATGTCCCTTTGTACTTTCAAGCTATCAAGGGCGTCAGTCCGGTGAAATCTGGTATCGATACCTTCCCAATGATATTGGCTTTGGTCCTTGGCATCATCATGGGCGGTGTATTGACAGGGAAGATCGGCTACTATGCCCCCATGGGCTATGCCTGTGTTGTTCTTGCGCCGATCGGATGCGGACTGATTGCAACATGGACACGCGACACCGGCCACAGCAGGTGGATTGGCTACCAAGTCATCGCCGGTTATGGACTTGGGATCGGCTTTCAGTCCCCCATGACGGCGGCTCAAACGGTCCTTTCTGACTCTTCGGTTCCCCTAGGCGTCGCTTGCATCCAGTTCGCCCAAGTCATGGGTGCTACAGTATTCGTCGCTGTTGCACAGAATCTTCTTACCAATCATCTGGGATCCGGCTTAGCGGAGCTCCTGCCCAACTTCACCCCTAGCGACTTGGCAAACACTGGCGCCGTCGAGTTGAGAAATCTAGTCCCTCCAGAACAATTGGACCAGGTGCTGGAAGTATACATGCACGCTCTCAGACAAGTGTTCTTCCTCTGCGCTGGTCTCGCTGCCGCTATCATTATCGGTGCTGCTGGTCTGTCGTGGAAGAGCGTGAAGGAGGAGAAGAAAGAACCGCAGAAACCAGCGGAGGAGAAGATAAGCGACGAAGAATCTCATTGAGGGAAGGTTATAAGCTAGCAAAACCATGGTGAAGCACATTGAATGCAAAGAAGTAAATTTTGGGGGGAGAGCATCGTGAAAATGACCAAGAATAACGAGCATGGGCAAAGTGACTGGATTGATTACGACAACAGGCAAGTGGCGTTTTGGCGGCTGGAATTTGCCTGGCTTCACGGGGATCTGGGCGGAGTTACTCTGGTTTCACGATGATCCAGATTACAGCGTCGCTAGACTGTGGCCGATGCTGCACATAAGTTTGTCGTAAGCCGAATGAAATTTGTAAGAAATTATTGAATGTCTGCAATGGGCCGGGTGGGCTTTGCTCTAGCATCCCAAAGCCGTATCGACTACATACAGCCATTTACATCTGTGTCATCCGATGCAGACCACAGGACCTCTTTCGGCATATTACTGTTTCGTGCACCCTCAGTTGTTCGCATTTTAGAATTCGTTTCATTCGTATTATGCACTCTGATCTCGCTCAAAAATCTTATGATAATCATGCTCAGCCCAACGAATATCCGGCTCCAAACCAGCGAACTTCCAAACACCATCGATCCTGCGATAATGAACAGTGGCCTTGCCATGAGCGTGTCCTTTGACGAGGACGTCCGTCAAGTCATCGTCCTTGTATTTCTGATGCGCCACCCGCATCTGATGATAACCCGTGATCTCGTCTTCACTGGTCTTGATATATCTGCCGGCGCCGATGAAGTGCTGGGTCTTGATGCGTAGATTACCGAGAAAGTGTTGTGACGATGCCATTTCTACGAATTGTGCGGCTGGCATGGCGTCCCAGAGCATGCCCATTACGGCACGGTAGTCTACCTGTTGGCAGTCAGAGAGAGAGGGAATACCAGATAGTAGGAGGGATAATGTCGGAGCGGACGCTTGAAGGAGAAGAAATAACACCTTTGTGGTAGAAACGGTAGCGAGTGAATTATTCGAGGTGTATACGCACATATAACGTGGGAGCAACAACCTCCGCTAGGCGATTCCAGTCCTTCGTGTCAAAGCTTTCGGCCCATTCAAAAATGGCAGCTTGACAGCCCATCGCCTCTGCAACTCAGACAGCGATGTCAGCATGTCTCGAAATCAGCTTCAAGGCGCCGGAATGAGTGGATGCAAACCTTCTGCGGTAGCTGATTTGTACCCGATCGACCCCATACTTGCGACCAGGTAAGAAAGTCAAGATCTGTGGTCGTTAATTGATTGCACCACGCTTCAATCATGTTTTTAGATTGTCAAACTCATGCTGACTTCCTTGCGACATGATTCAGATTGTATGTGATGTGTTGGGTTGGAGTATCAAGTTAATTCCCCGATTTGCCCGAATACCCCATTCGGATCAGTATCGCGGACGCCCGACCTACAAATCGGCAGATTCGAAGCCTTTGTCACAAATATGCCGTTTGCTCCCTGCCGAACGTGGAATGAAGGGTTTAAGAATGGATTCATAGAGGTAGAGTAAAAGTGAGCGGATTCTCACCACCTCCTCCTCCTCCACCACCACCACCACCAAAAGTGTTAATTCCCCAGTACACCGTACGTCACTCCCAAAATCTTTCACCAGACACCAACCCAAAATGACCACTCCATACGTTCCTGGTCGCCTAGACGGCAAAGTGGCTGTGGTCACCGGGTCCGGGAGAGGTATCGGCGCGGCGGTTGCGATCCATCTTGGCCGCTTGGGTGCCAAAGTCGTGGTCAACTATGCCAACTCGGCCGAACACGCCGGGAAAGTCGTTGCGGAAATCAAAAGACTAGGCTCCGAAGCCATCGCCGTGAAAGCTGACATGCGGCGAGTGGACCAGATCGCGAAACTATTCGACGAGGCCAAAGCACATTTTGGCCGCATCAATATCGCAGTCAGCAACTCTGGCGTCGTCAGCTTCGGTCACCTCCGGGATGTAACGGAGGAAGAATTCGATCGAGTCTTCAGTCTCAACACTCGAGGCCAGTTCTTCGTGGCTCGAGAGGCGTACCGTACCCTGGAAACAGGTGGTCGCATCATCCTCACCTCGTCCAACACATCCAAGGACTTCAGCGTCCCGGCACACTCTCTGTACTCGGGCTCGAAAGGCGCCGTCGATTCTTTCGTCCGCATCTTCTCCAAGGACTGCGGGGATAAGAAGATTACCGTCAATGCTGTCGCCCCGGGTGGCACAGTGACAGATATGTTCCATGAGGTCTCGCAGCATTATATTCCCAATGGTGACAAATTCACCCCAGAGGAGCGTCAACAGATGGCTGCGCATGCGTCTCCTCTTCACCGGAATGGATTCCCAGAAGACGTTGCCCGTGTGGTTGGCTTCCTGGCTAGTAAGGAGGGAGAGTGGATAAATGGGAAAGTTCTCACCCTGGACGGTGGAGCGGCTTGATGTGGCCCTCACCAGATAGGTAAACATCATAGTTTGGAGTAAACTCACCTCTCGGTGGTGGGCAACATTTGTCAAGGAACCTTTGGGGCAACTTGTACGCAAGAAATCAATCAAGTCTTCGCTTCGTCGGAACCTAAGAGCTATATGCTGTTTCGAGGCATCTTGTGGTGTTGGAGGCCGCCGCTCACTGATATATGGAGTGCTCAAGAAGTCATCCTCGCGTGGTGTCTGTAATCAGTTTGAATAGTATGTTATATACAGTACGTGGCTTCATTGCTGATCTTCAAGCCAGCTCGACATCTTTCGGCTACTTACTTCCTTCCCGCAGGATCAGCAGGATCTAGAGGCTGCTTTTGGTCCTCGACCTCAGACGCTTTTTGATCTGCAGGCTTGTCCGGGTTCCTGTGAAATGGTTGTGTTCCTTGCTCTTCGTCCTGCCCGCCCCTCGAGTCATTCTGGTCAAGCGGACTCGCAACACTGCCCTTGTCTTGATCTTGAGCACCAGCTCCCGCATCCTTGTTCACGCCCTGAGCTTGCTTTGACGACGATTGTGGAGAGGCGGTGCCGGGCGAGACATTGGATTGAGGGTTGTCTTCGGAGCCGCCGGTCGTCGTTGCCGATCGAGTTTGGAGGATACGAGCTGGTTGATTCTTTGTCAGCGTCCAATTCTAGAATCAATGAACTCGTCCATGGCGAGACTTACTGAGCCTGTTGAATCGATCCCCGGGCGTAGTGCGAGCGGCGGACCAGCCGCGTGACGCGTGTTGAATCAAGAATCGGGTTCTCATCGTGACGGTCGGAGCTCTTTACTGTGGATTGTTAGGCCAAAACCTACTGTGTAGATACGATTTCAGATGAAGCATTGAAGTGAGCTCCGGGCTCAAGATGCGGGCACCAGTAGCCTGGCGTCATAAGTACTGTCGGAACAGCCCGTCTGCTGTTGGAAGCTGTCGATGGAATGAGCTCATGGAGAACGTTTGAGGCGGCTTGCGGGAGGCGGATCCGGTAAAGTCTGCAAGCCAAGCCAGCGGAATTCAGATCCGGCATGTTCTTGGAACGTCATGGGCGCGCGTACGCCATTGCACACAGCAGAGCTCGTGCTTTCTGGGGACAGAAGAACTGACATGCAGAATGCAGATGGATTATCTGAGCAATCACGAGTTTCGTCAATTCATCGTGGCAAAAATCTGGACGAGCGTGCACCGTCCACTCGGTATCCTGATGCATCAGGTGATGTCCAACGTCGCGCTCGCATAATCCTCGCCTCGAGTATCTCAACCACAATACGTTCACACGATTCAGGCACGCGCGAATCCTACAAGAGTAAATCCTGGTATCCGACATGAGCCGTCGTGGATCCTTCCGCTTGGAGCAACTGGTGACTTTAAAGTGAAGTCATGCCGACGCTTTACTTTTTATTTACTTCAGCTTGAACTTACGCGTCCATACTGAAAGAGCAACAATATTTTCCCAGATAAATATTGGAAAGTAGAATTGATCGGTTTCAGCTGATCCCACAGGCACTAAAGAGATCTTTCTTGGATTAAGCTAGGGTTTGACAGCTCCATCGCTTTCATACCAAGAGCCGCGTTTCCACAATCTCTTGGTCTCAAATCCTACCTTCGGTCTATCTTGTCTTGACGCCGCGAGAATTTCACTTGACGGTCCCCAATCGTCCAAAGAAGAGAGAACTGATCATGACCAGGCCTTCGGCAACGCGAAGGTTCAGCGTGAACAAGGAAATCCACCATGACTTCCAAGCACAGCATCCTCAGTATCATCGGACTCGCTCCGCGGGCACAAAGCTTCCCGATCGTGTTGATATCGGTACTGATATTAGTGTAAGTACATTGTCCGCAAGGGTGAATACTATGGAATACTGTCCACTGCCCACTCAATCACCGTCTCAGCACCAGCATTGTCTCATCTAGTCGCGATACTAACATTGCAAACCACAGGAATTCTGGGCAGGTCTCGCAACCGAACAGGAAACCGACAAATGCCTAAAGATCGGCATCGCCGTCCACGATGGCACATATGGGGTCGACTTTGCCGTCCATCGAGTGTCATTGGAAGAAGAGGAGGAGTACAAGAAGAGCGAAGGCACGGACTGGATCGCAGACCACATCATCGAAGAGCTATCTCGCTACAGGAAAGAACACGTTTGCAAGATCTTGGGCGCGGGAGTCATTACAGACCTAGATGGACAGATTCCCACCCTGTGCTCGAGATTGTGGTCGGAGCTGGACATTGTACCCATACTGGTCACCTCAAATCCTATCATCCGTTTGGTCAAAGGGCAGTCGATTCCGCAGAGGGTGGATGAAGTCGCTGACTCGGCGGCCCGGAAGTGTCTGGCGTGAGTGGTCCACCCCTGTGCTTGGACTTGTCTGACTTTGCAGTCTGTATGCTCCAACAAAGCAACCTCGATTGGCAATAAGCTTTCAAAATCAGGTTGAGGTCGATCTAGGTGGTCTGATTCGTCTCGCGACACTCGAAGACTATCGGACATCAGCCAGGGAGCCAACATGGAATGCTGTTCAGAAATACATCAAAGATGTGGTTGACCGCAAGCTCAGAGTTGTTTACTTTAGCGCCACGCCACAAGGAGGCGGAGTGGCTCTGATGCGCCACGCACTTCTACGGTTCTTGAAAATGAGTGGCGTGAATGTTGAGTGGTAGGTGCTACTTATCGTGAGAAGGGACCTGTTTGCTGAACAATCCGCAGGTTCGTGCCCAAGCCTCGCCCAGACGTCTTCCGAATCACCAAAACGAACCACAATATACTGCAAGGTGTCGTCCCGTCCGATGTCCGTGCCACCGATGAACAGCTCGGGAAGATCAAAGAGTGGATAGTTGACAACGCGGAACGATACTGGGTTGGAGAAGGAGGCCCACTCAGCGCGCCAGAGGACGGCGGTGCGGATGTCATAGTTGTCGAGGACCCTCAGATGCCTGAGCTCATTCCAATCGCAAAGAAAGCCGCTCCTGACCGACCAGTTATTTTCCGAAGCCACATCGAGGTCAGAGATGACTTGGTTCTGGAAGACGGTAGTGCCGCCCAGCACGTGTGGCAAAACATGTGGTCCACGATCAAGCAAGCCGACATCTTCCTCAGCCACCCGGTCAAATCATTCGTCCCGCCTGATGTACGCAAGGAGACGCTAGGATGGCTACCGGCCACGACGGATTGGTGAGTATTCGAATACAGGGACGAAGCAATAGCTAATCACGACTTCAGGCTCGACGGTCTGAATAAGACTATGGACCAATGGGATTTGCAGTACTATCTCCATGTCCTCAGACAAACCTGTCATGCACAGAATCTTCCACAGCTCGCCTATCCCTACCGCGGATACTTCACGCAAGTAGCGCGATTTGACCCTTCGAAGGGCATTCCCGATGTCGTCAAAAGCTACGCAAGGTTCAGGGAGCTGATTAAGGACGGACCGAACGAGCAACAGCACCAACTGGTGATCTGTGGCCATGGATCTGTGGACGACCCAGATGGAACCCTCATCTATGATCAAACAATGGAGCTTATCCACAAGAACTATCCCGACTTGGCCAATGATATCGTGGTCGTCAGGCTCGGACCAAGTGACCAGATCTTGAACGCCATCATGTCACTATGTTACGTGGCGTTCCAGCTATCGACTCGGGAGGGCTTCGAGGTCAAGGTCTCCGAGGCTCTGCATAAGGTAAGCCTGTCCGCGCCTATTATGTCCAACCTACTGACGTTCTGGTAGGGCAAACCTATCATCGCCACCCTCGCCGGCGGCATCCCTCTCCAAGTTGAAGACGGCAAGAGCGGCTACCTGGTCGAACGCGGAGATCACGAAGCCGTGGCCAAGCATCTCTACGACCTCGTCACGGACAAGGGGTTATATCAGCGGATGAGCGAGTATGCCAGAACACATGTCAGTGATGAAGTTCACACGGTAGGCAATGCTCTCAGCTGGATGTACATGGTGTCGAAGGTGGCTGGTGGACAACCTCTCAAGCCGAACGGGAGGTGGATCAATGATATGGCAAGGGAAGAGGCAGGCGAGCCATACAAAGATGGGGAACCGCGTTTGCCTAGACATCTATCGACTTGACGGCAAGGATCCTAATCTCTTTCTTATCCAAGCAACAACGGCTGTCATAGAAGGATAAATTGGGTGTGCAATAATCGAACTCTAGTTTAATGATGGGTGTTCGATGTTCCGCCAATCAGAACCCACGGTGCGCGGAGACGAAAATTCCCCGCTACTCTACACATCCGAATCACCCTACAATGCCTCTCGAGCGTTCATCACTGCACTTACATTCAGCTCCTAATGTCAAAGGGTCACCAGCATGAGGCGCACTTCTTCGGAAAGCCCATCAGCAGCTCATGTTGTCGTTGCTTCCATGCCGCTCCGCTGCCACAGGTCAATATGACAACCAATGAGATGTCAAGCTTGAGGAACGTGGGCTTCCAACCACTGAGTATCTTCTTACTCGAGCGGACATCCAAGCTCGCCAAAAAAGCAGCGTTGCGTTGAGTATCAACGTCTGTTATCTAGACCAGTTCAGGTTTTGTCCGCACCACGCTCGATTTGGTCGACGCTCAAAGAAGTTTTGCACGTTCATCATCGTTCTGCCCAGCGCACAACACAACGCGCCTGCGCCCTTCAACCTTCCATACTGTTGTCTCACGACCTAAAGTCCCATCATACACGCCATGTATCGCAAACGCAACGGTAGCCTTGGCTTCTCCTTCACCCGCTTCGCCAACGCTGCCGTCCCGAATTTCTTCGCCGACCCCACTCCATCGCAGCACATCGACCTGACCGGCCACCGGCGGGACATGTGCTATATGCACCAACTCGCCTCCTCGAATCCCTACGCCCTCGATGAAAACAGCTTCTACGTCGCCGGCGTCGTTGACAGCGAATCCGTGAGCAAGAGGGTCCACACCAAGTTGACCAAAATCGAGGTACTGAAAGAAGACGGAAATGTTGACACGTTCAAGATCGGACCGCGCTTTCCACATCAACTAGCCCTCCTGAACATGAACCGGCAACGAGATCTTGTGGGACTGCTATTCTGGTGGGAGGAGGAGTGCATGCGGTTGCGGAAGCTCGAGGCCGAAGTAAAAGAGCTTGGGACGCTGATTGAGGAGGCGGAGGCTAAGCTTACACAGACGGAGGAGGACTCGGGCGAGAGACAGACTGTCAAGCAGACGCTGGATCAGCTGAAATTCGCGCGGGAGAGGGTGAGAATGAAGACGCGACAGAGGCCGAGCCAGCGCGATCCGCAGGTCGAGGCTGATGCGGATGATATCTTAGGGGCGTTCCATGGACGCAGTCAGAGTGTACCTAACATCGGGGTACAAGGAGCGGGTAGCCAAGGGGCAGCACTGAGGCCTGCGCAGACACAGCAGATTGGTAAGCCGCCGGAGTATTTCGCTGGCTCCTGAGGCTACAGAAGACGAGACCAGACATGCGCCCTGTTCCTCAAGGCCTGGCTGCTTGAAAGGTGGGTGCTGCAGCAAACCCAACGGCATGTCCGCACCTGTCCATCTTCACAGTCGTGGCAGGATCTCTTTACCAGGATCCTGTTTCCTAGCGGGACTGTCCAGGCCTCCTAGAACATGGCTGCGACCGCATCGATCCTGGCTAAGTAGGCAAAGGCATTGGGACGACCGCTAGTCCATGCGCCGAGGGACTCGCGTCTCGTACAATTGTCCATATACTCGCAGTCGAGATGACGCCGGACTCGTCGCCCAGCTCCCATCACGTCACAACCTCTGCCAGCTGCCCACGAGGCAGCCCGGCGCTTCTTCCTGCTTGCTTGCGGGTCCTCCTGTTCACATCACTCCAGTCACACTCGAGACATGTCGTGCTCGGCTTGGGATCTTCACCCATGCGCTTCGATGGAGCTTGTCGAAGACGTTTACGGAGGATGATGACTAAGTGAGTGGGTTCCACTTTTACCTCAAATGTTTTCAAATGCGGAAGAGGGCTGGGTGAATGGGGTATACTGCCTATTGGCGTGCTCTGAGACGGCGGAAAGCGTAGTTTCGTTTGGCATCGCCAGGGGCTTGCTAGGTCAATATGACAGACGTGAATAAAGTGGATGTTGTCTTCTCTACCCGTCGACGCACGCGCGAAGACAGCAGTCGACCCTGGCCGCGGTGACGTTACGGCATTATTGCTCGAAGACTGGTGGTTTGAAACAGCACCGCCTTTGTTCACGGTGGACTGATGCTTAAGCTTACCAACTGGGTGGTCAAGATGTAGTCAGCACCGCCGGCATTCACCATCTGTCCGCAAGACATTGTTCTTCCGAGTGAGGAACAACCCTCCTCCCTTCCTCAACGCAAACGAAGCTCCCATTCCATTAGAGTACTCGGGAAAGCTTGGCGACATATGTCAGAAGCAATCTTCCAAGCTTTGTTACCCGATATACTCCACTTCGATAGCCGAGGCCCGAGCGAAGAGGGAGTTGGGTTGTCTCCTCCGCACTACATATCAAGATCAATAACAACCTCGTTGAACACCAGCGTCAAGAACCGTTTGGACGTTTCTAATTTGTGAACCCACTACGCGATACTTCAACAGTTAGCCAACAGTTAACACCCTTCGCCTACCACCACCCACGTCAAGATGAGCGATCCCATCGCCTGCGTCGTCGCCTACCCCTCCAAAACCAAAGATGGAACACCCACGAAATTCGATATGGATTAGTACGTGTCACCTTCCCCTACCCTCCACTTCTAACTCACAGCACGCAGCTATCTCTCCACGCACATGGGCAAAATAATCACCCGGGACTGGACGCCCTTCGGCATGAAATCATGGAGCGTGGCCATCTTCAAGCCCGAGGACTCGCTGGACGGCAAGCCGCCGCCGTATATCGTGCAAGCCACTGTGCACTGGGACAGCGTGGCGGATCTCAAGAAGGCGTTGGCGGAAGGGAGTGCAGAGTCAGGCAAGGATGTTGCTAATTATACGGATGTGTATCCGGAGATTTGGATTAGTAAGGTTACTGGGACGGGTGGGTCTTGAGTCGGTAGGCAGAGAGAGAGATGTATGTATTGGCTGGGAAGCGACTACCGTTCCCTGGCAGTTGAGTCAAGTGATGCCGCAGTGAGCCCTTGCTCGTTTTCACACCATATCCCGTTTACCTGCCGGGAAAAGGAACGGGAAAGTGTCCACCCACGACCTTTCAACTCCGCTCCCTTCCCCACTTCACGCCTTCAAAACAGCTCGATATCTGATCTTCCCACTCTGCAATTTCGCAATCGCCTCCGCTACGCCCTCCTCATCCATGCTGAATTCCTCAATCAAGGGCTTGATGCCATGCTGCGCTGCAAAGCCGAGCATTTCGGCGTGTGTGGAGCGGGAGGCCACGAGGTTGGTCACCAGGTTGTAGCAGTTGAAGAAGTAAGGCAGGAATCTGGGAGAGGGGAGTCAGCTTTCGTGGAGCATTGGGCCGTTTGCGGTGTCCAGGGGAGAGGGGAGAGGTTGGATCACTTACGGAACTTCCAAGGTCTGTCCGATAGCGCCGAGGATCACGATAGGAGCGCCTCTCGCCACGACTTTCTCGCTAAGGAAACTAGATGTTCGGTTAGGAGATGCCGGCTGGACCTCTGACGCACGGTAGAGTACTTACGTGTTCCAGTTAGGAGCTTTATGCGCGGTGATAAGCAATAAGTCAACCGGCGTCTCTAGCTTGTCCTCGTGCCCAAGCACAATGAATTCTGAGGCACCAAAGTCCCGCGCCTCCTTCTCCTTGCTAGGAGAGGTGCTGAACACCGTCACCGGCGCGCCCAGCTTCGCCGCGAATTGAATAGCTAGATGGCCAAGACCGCCGATCCCGATCAGCCCGACCTTCATGCCCGGCTTATAGTACGTCTTCAAGGCGGAGTAGACGGTCGCGCCGGCGCACTGGAGCGGCGCCGCAACTTCCGACGACATCGATTCGGGGATCTTGTAGACGTAGCCCTCGGTCGCGATGTAGTATGTCGAGAAGGTACCGTTGCCGTAGCCGGAGAAACCGTAGATGTCCCGATTGTAGCACAGTGTGTCTCTGCCGGTGAGGCAGTACTTGCAATGACCGCAGCTCTGTGGAGGCAGTGTCAGTATCAGCTGGAAGACAGGTGGTAGAGCACGGAGAACATACACTTCTCAGATATCCTCCACCAACACGGTCCCCGATTTTATGGATTAACACTGCATCGCCGACCTTCTCGACGATCCCAACGCCCTCGTGGCCGAGCACGCAGCCAGGGTCGATGTAAAACAGATCTGTGCCACAGAGGCCGCTGTGTGTGATCTTGACTAGGACCTCGTTTGGCTTGAGCTCAGGCATCTCGGCCGCGGTCTTCTGGACCTTGCCACCAACTCCACGCATGACGAACGTCTGTGCCATTTTGACGAAAGAGATTGATGGTCGCTGGGAAGAAGTTGTCTTTACAACAAGCTCTGCTGGTTGACGATCAACTGTTCAGACAGCTGGGGCTTCGAGGTTAATATACATCATGGCGGGCAAGAGCACATTTGCGCCGGCAACATGGCCAAGACAAGTTGTCGTGCATACTTAGGCAACATCACTGCGCGTCTCGCGAAGGTGGAATACCGCCGCTGACAAAGTTCATCAATCTAAGAGATACTGCATGCAACAAATCAAAACATAAAGATCATCGCCTCGGTCCACAATGATCGATTATGAGATATTCAGAGTGAGGTCAAGTTGAAGTCTTAGCGGATGATTAAGGGGCCTTGGGAGGACGCGGTAGTACCAGGGCACCAATAGCTCACCGATTGGGCTATTTCGTAAGGTGCTTTCGCCCCGGGGCGAGCTGCTGAATCATCCAAGATGATCGCAGAGGCTGGGGTCGAGGAAGCCTCAAGCATCAACGATGAGATTAGTGTTGGATGTAGCGAGTCTGCTGTTGGGTTGTTGTCGTAATAGACTTCGAAGTCTCAAGGTGGCAAGAGCAGCGTACTAGAATGGAAGCAGTGGCTCATTCGAGGAAGCCACTATTCGACCAGCGCGGCTGATTAGTCGTCAAGGCCTCGAAGTTAAGCCTCGGTGCCTGACTAGAACATTTTCCAACTTGGGAAAATGCTGCCACCCGCATGGTCTCTGCGCACAGGTTTGGCTTCGACCGGGTTAGATTCGGTCAGAATCAATTTTTCAGTAATCGAGGCAGGCGGGAAATGCCCGCAAAGCGAGGTTGTGGATGATTATGCGCGCTCAGGCTCGTGGTATGGGGTCGTGGCCGCAACAAGTCCAGGCAGTCAATGAAGAGATCTCCATGGTAGCGGCAGCGTGGCTCAATTGGGACAACAAACGCCAAGCGCAGAGCTTGAATGATGGGATGTGAAGGTTGGGCCCGCTTCTGTGGGCGATCTTACGTTGAGTCCTTCCTATGGAATGCGCGAGCGACCGCAAGACTTACAACCGGATAACTCATGATCCGATCATGAAGACCGTGTTTGACGATCTGCTCTCTGACAATGCCACCATGGCTTTTCCATTCGACTTCCCAGCCGCCCGCTCCAAGGTCTGTTTTTTGCTTGTCTTTCAACAGTTCGAGATCCTCAAAGGCCAAGTTTGCCTCAGGATCCTGCGTTGCGTTCACTGCATGCCAGAAGACGACGTCTGAATGGACCCATGGAATATCATAATCATCTTCAGCATGTATGATTGTAATGTCATACTTTGTCGTCTGCCTGGAGGGCCTGAGACTGTCGGTATGGCGGATCAGCTCCGCCAATTTGTCCTTTGATGGCCACTTGCAGAGTATGAAGGTGTTGAACCAAGCGAGAGCCTTAGGCCAACGTGCCACCGGTGCTAGGAGGGGAACTGTCCCGGCGATGCTGTACGTCTGCGTAAGAAGCTCGACATTCGCGAATGGGGCAACAAGCACCATGCCTGCAAAGAGGGTTGGCGGTGACTGAAGGGCCAAGTGATGCGCAAGGGATATGCTGACGGCAGTGCCTAAGGATTGTGCGAAAAGAACAACGCGTTCCGGCGGGATGCCGGCCGTTTTCAAAGCAAAATCGGCGAGCGTGAGAGCATCCGTCAGCAGGCCACTTTCGGACGGCCACCCAGTGCTAGAGCCGAAGCCACGATAGTCGATGGCAAGTATGTGTACATTTTGCGCACTTGCAGACAAAGCGCGATAGCTCTGTGGTCTCCAACCCGATCCAAGAGTTCCTGCTGCGCCATGGAGGTATATCACCAGCTGAGCTGTCGGGTCGTCTTTGAGTAGCTGGAACCCAATCCTGCTTGTAATGTTCCGACACAGACCCGTGGGCTCATCTCTTAAAGCGTTCTGATTCTCGCGGTAGGTCTCGAGGGGTAAAACATGCCAGGCGTGGAGAGTTTCGCCGTCGGGGGTTTTGAGCTGGAACGGCGTCACTTGATTCCGTAGGAATCCCCATTGTTCTGGTACGTTGACATCTTTGAACCATGTCAAGGTGATGCCGTGAAGATATATAGCATGGTCTTGCAATGCAGGAATGGTCAAAAGACCGAGAAAGGCAAGGTAGAAGCTGGCGCCAGCAGTGGCTGCGATGAGAATGGGTCGGACGAATGCCGAGAAAAACGTCATTGTCGTAGCTTCCGAACACCAAAACTTTGGCCAGACCTCAACTTCAAAGGCGCGATGAGAGACCCAGAGTATATAAGAAGCCGCACCCCTTTTCTTGGTGGCCGGAGTTGCGACCACGAATTCGAGCTATGGCCGGATTCTGATGGAGTTGCATGTGCTGCAGATGTACAAGTACTTCTGAAAAATACGCGCCGCACCCTGTCGTGCTGGCGCCATCAGCCGCCCCCATCAAGCCAACCCCTAAAATCGTCTCGAGCTTCAGCCAGCGCGCTTGAAAGGGTAGGTGTACCCCAGCACCATCCTTGTCTTTGCGAGGTTTCCGCATGTTGTGAAACGACGATCGCAGTCTGATTGTGGAGTATGGTACACTTTGCCCAGATTTTCCTCATGGGAGACCCGCAAGGACGGCACGGCGCGTGGGGAGAAACAAGCAAAGGCTCAACCTACAGACCTGCTTCGAGTCCAGATCACAACTAATGATAAGGTGACTGTGCAGCTTTGTCGATGGTATCGGCCGCGTGATGTGGAAAGTTTACAGCAATGATTGCATACGTTTGAGAGGAGGCGCGAACACCAACCGGGCTTGAACAAGAAGGTCGTCTGCTGATCATCGCTCGGCCGCTCGTCGACTGTGACGATGCGTGGCGCCCAAGAAGCGTCGCTTGCATGAGGAGAGCTATCATCTGTTTCGACCCTGGGTCAACTCCTGCAGTAGGGCCACGACCCATGGTACTTTTTGTTGCTGCGGGTTGCTCTTCTCAGTGGTTGTTTGTGCTGCTTTCTTCAGTCACTCTCGCCTACTCGCGACTCTGTTGTCGTTATTTGATCTTGCTACCAAAAGTGTTCTTCAGCAATCCATCAATGCTGCAACTGAATCATACTTCGACAGGTTTCGCGCAGCGACCTCGATCACGATGGTGCCTATTTCTCCTCGGCTTAGCAATTTTGCCGTTCGTTTGCCATGCCGAGCGCAATGATACCCAGCCAGCACCAAGCCCGGGGTATAGAAATCTGACAGCTTCCTCAGCTACTTTCTCGTCCTCAACAAGAGTGAGGTACTGGGTAAGCCAGCCGGACTATCGAGGCACGTTCGACATCCTCTGGACGTCGCTGGTGACAATCTTTATCAGCACCTACAGCATGCTATGTCTCAATGTTCCAGCTCCTAAGGACAGTTTCGCAGTTCGAACTGGCCGTCGCATCCTGTGGATGGCTCTGGGGATTCTCGGCCCAGAGTTTCCTCTCACGTATGCCGCAGGCCAATGGAGCCGGGCGAAACAATCTGTGGTCGCTTTCAAGACATACAACCATGAGGATTGGCATATGCGGCAGGCTTTCTTTGCAGACATGGGAGGATTCGTCCTTCATGCTCCAGGTGCCGAGCCCTTCCCACTCAATGCAATCCAACTGCACTGGCTCGTCGTCAACAATTTTATCGACTACCCTGCCATTACCCGACGCGAGATCTGGGACAAGTCTAAGCAAGACACCTTCACCAAGGTGGTGACTGCCTTCCAGATCGGCTATCTGATCGTTCAATGTGTTGCTCGAGCTATCCAAGGTCTTGCCATCACAGCACTGGAGCTCAACGCACTTGCTATTGTTGTCTGTAGCCTGATGACCTCATCCTTCTGGCTTCACAAGCCTGCAGATGTCCAGATACCTATACACATTCACTGTTCTCACACGCTGGCCGAGATCACGCTCGACCGAGCTTGGAGTCTGACACCCCTCGATTTTGTTGACGAGAACGGGCCCGGTTACTCGGTAAATGTACAGCCGTTCATGAAGATGCCTGTCATCCCTGCAGAAAGACCTATCCAGCGCATTCCGAACGATCGTTTTCCAACAAACCCGTATGGGATCCAAGAATACTTTCTCTGCTTTGCGACACTACTATTCACTGCAATTCACGTTGCAGGCTGGAGCTTCGACTTCCCGACGCACACCGAGCGCCTCCTTTGGCGGATCAGCTCCCTTTTGCTCTTTGGAATCACCGCCGCCTTCTGGCTCTTCGAGACAGCAGCATCATGGACGCGTCTCGGGCGTTGGAAAACACTCTACCTGTGCATATTCAATCGCAAAGGATTGGCTCAGCACAGGGTGCGCATGGCGGCGAGGACTGCGACGATGAAGAAGCGGTCCGAGCAATTGCCACTGCCTTGGGAGTTCGCAACTATCACACCACTGGCAATCATTTATGGTCTTGCAAGGTTCTATCTCATTGCGGAGGCATTTGCGGAGCTGAGAGATTTGCAGGGAACGGCATATGTCAATATCAATTGGACGAGTTTCCTTCCACATGTATGACGGGAACGTAGCTTTTCCAGAGTCGCAGTTGAGTTGGGGAATAGTGAAACTATGAAATGTCACTCAAATTAAGCTTCAACTTCAAAGGATGCAGGTAATGCTGAGAAGGACTGGGTCAAAAAGAAACCAGATTCCAGTGATCCATGTTGGTCGCTGCACATCAAAAAGAGTGTATCCGGAAGATGCAAAAGACTCTAACAGACTCCAAAAACTCTGGGCTAGCAAATTTTCCTGCTTCAGCTGACGCTCACACCCTTCGCCTTTCCAGCGATTGACTCTCTCTCTCTCCCTCCGTGTACTCCTGGCACCCTATGTTTGCGGTTATCTTCCAAGTCACTCGATCTCCTGAACCCGAATCTGCTCACTAGGAACAATAATCGCTGACCTTGAAGGTGTTGTAGACGTGGCTGGTTCCACATTGACCAGAATAGACATCGTACAGCGCGGTAACTACCAAGATGTCAGCTCTCGCTTCCTAAGACCCTACTGTATCCGAAAAGATGCTGAGATATATACCATCGGCTTGCAGGTTTGAAGCGGGATTGCGGATGATCGTGTGCGACTCTGGTGGTGTCAAGGAGTTCTCGCAATTTATCTGGTCCTGGCCGCCGGTTTGGGTTGAAGAGCCGGTCCAGATGTCGATGTGGTTGACGCCGGAACTGAAGTCGGAGGTGCACGTGTCGCAAACGTCCTCATAGCGCACGTACTTTTGAAGATACGGGACGTAGGCCTGGAGTTGATTGACACTTTAGCCACTTTTGAACTGTCAAGACCGGGAGAAAGATTGATGTGAAAGGAAGTCCAAGTAAACATGCTGCTCCAAGGGATAGGGGACATACGATCTCGCACGGGCTGAACTCTCCTTCGGCGCTGGCCATACTCAGGGGATCAGCATAAGTGCCCGTGCCTCCAGCAACATAGTTCCGTCCACCGCAGTTGTATGCAGTGCCTGCCCCAGGTGGATAATTGTCAGGGTAGCCAAAGAAGGTGTGCTTGACATTGCTGACCGTGCTGCAAGCAGCTCTCTCGGATAGGACGCCGGCCAACGCTTGGCCAACAAAGAGTGCAAGAAGCGGGCTCTTGAGAAGAGAGAACATTTTGCGATAACGTAGCGCTGGTTCTTTGGTGAAGAGGGGATCGATTTCTTTGTTCTAGTGCTTGGTGAGCTTTGGAATCTTTGACGTCGGGCAGCTGGAACGACTGCTTTATACCAGATAACTTGACATCTCATCGCTCGCGACCACAACCAACGGTGTCGCAAGTGTTCGAAAATGTCATGCTGTTTCCATTCTCAGCTGACGAAGTTGCCGTTTTGTAGTTCTCAGCGCGAAGCCTGTCCTCCTGATCGTCTCATTCTGATGATTGAGCACGGTAGCGGCCATCTAAAATGGTGACGGTCAACTGTAAGCTTGCAAGTCTTCTAGCTGGAAATTTGTCTCTTTGAACGACTGCACTGTGCACAATTCTATCAGTTCTAAATTCGCACCTCATGGAGGCACATCAGATCTTGGCGTAAAGTGCGACAGGTGGTACTTAAAAGTGAGATTCAGCCTCGCCAGGTTACACCGGAAGGGCCACAAACAGCTTGTCCTGGACGACCCGAAATGCAAAGACTCTCATGGTTTTGGATTCTCGGGGTAGGACAGCAGTATGCTGACGGTCAGCAGTCTGCCAAGTAATGCGAATGTAAACCTCTCGGACAGGAAGTCTGTGCTACAGTAAAGACGTTGACCGCAATGGGGCAAAGGAGAGATTTCTTTTAGTTTGAGACCAAGCTTGATCACCCAGTGTTCGTCACATCGTTCAATGAATTTAAACGTGTGACTTTCTTCTGTTCAGGAAAAGCATCGACCAACGCTCAGAAGAGCACTGAAAGCAGAAATCTCCCGAAAATTGCGCCTACCGACGCTATCCACCTCTGGAGCACCTCTGAGGCGCCACAAACACTCCTTCGTTCGACCTCCATCTCCAGAGGCTTCGCATTGTCATGGGTGGCCAGCACTATGGTTTAGTGTTTGCATTGAAGAATGCCATCATCTTCGTGCTTGCATCAATCGGAGCCCTTTTGCCCTTGTTATCACCGTTGGAGGACGTGCTGATCCACCAATGACCTTGATGATCAACTTTGAAACCGACGACCACGCTCGACTTTCCAGCACAGTCGTATTGCGTATAGTGAACCCCATTGCCTTGGTCTTGGTCGATTGTCACCGCCGGAGGACTTCCGGTACAACTGTTCCGGGTGGCCCATTTAGACAGAACGTCGCGAATTGGTGGTAGTCCTTTGGCTTTGTCGCCGTCATATTTGGCCGTGGTATCATCTGTGCCATGAAGCTCAAGTATTGGCATTGGCCGCCGGGCTGGATTGCAGATTGAGCCTGAGCCGTCCGCTTCTGTGTAGAGCGCTGCTGCATCCATCGCGAAGGCTGCGAAATCCCCACCATGCCCAGGAGAACACGCCAGTAAGTCGACTAACCCTCCACCAATCGATTTGCCAGAAACATAGATCTTGTGATCATCGACGCAATAGTTGTTGCGCATGTAGGTAAGCAGATCCGTGACGAAGACCTTATCGGACACACCAGTCGTGCAATAAGGCGCTCCTTCCCAACAACGCTCAGTTGAACCACTGGGGATGAGTCCTTGAGGGAACACCGCGATCATGTTGGGATTGACCCCAGGCTCCTTGAACCTGGAGAGAGTCGACTGATAATCCATATCCTTGCCGTGGCCATGGAATGACAAGATCATTGGAGTGGCCGAGTTCTGATTGTAGCCAGAAGGGAGGTAGACGGCAAAGTCCCTGCTGTAGTTTAGGTTGAGTAGCTAGAAGCAAGGCGCACGTACCTGCTGACACCACCGCTCATGATACTGAAGTACTTGACCTTACCAATTCCTTTGTTGTGAGCCTGACCGCAACCCAATCCACGCGCCTGAAGGGTGCTTCCATCCAGCGCTGCGGCAAGGGTTGAAGTTACGGCCAGGCTGGCCACAAGAATAGACAAAAGGTAAGTCATGATGATAATGAGTGCGTGGAAATGCAGATAATATGAATTGTTGCGAAGCTGGAAAAAATGAGCTAGCAAAGGTGAGATTAACGCAGTTGCAGAAGGGCGCTTATATATGCTGATTTCAATCACCGCTAATGAGCACCACAGAATATACATGTCGAGTTGACCGATCATGGGGATTGGCAGGGGCTGTAATTTCGGGTTTGTGTTACCTCAGAGGCACCTTTTTGCGCGTGCCAAGAATCTGTGCTACGGTCCAGGATCACATGCCTGAGCTTGACAGGTTGAACAGATGACCGAGTTCCAGACCGGTCTGATGGTCTAGAATTTCGGAAGAGGTGGTAATCCTGTAGACGGAAGGACTTGGTATCTTTCTGCGGACCACAGATGTTGCACCCCAACTGGAATTGGGAGGTTGAGGCTGAAAAGGGGTTTCGTGGATGTGTTCGAAAAGCGATGCCAAATCATTCAGATCAGATTGAAAGCGATTGTGCAACCACTTTTCAGCTCTTGAGAAGCTTCCCAAGGATTCGGCAGTGGTGATGGCTCCCTTTCCTAAGTTTTTGGGACTTGATGATTGAAATGTGCTTTAGTTTTCCACATACCAGGCCAAATCGTTCTCTGGGTTCAACTCAAACTCCGTGAACCCATTTCCCATGAACTTGAAACGATTCGGGCTTCGATACTCGAGCTCAAAATCCTCTGTCCGCAGATCCCCGCTGATTATACGTTTATACAGCATCCCACTCCCAGCAAACAGCGCAGTGACTCTTCCGTCAATTTTACCCTGCTTGTACCAACTCTTACATGGCGATGTCCACACGAGGGTGTTGTGGATTTCGTCCGAATAGCGGACCAATTGCTCCACGACTTCTGATTTTGGCACGAAGCTCTTGATGTCTTCCTCGGCCATTTTCTTCAACCACCGGACAAAGTAGTCGCCATTCCAGTTCATCGCTTCGAGTAAGGACCCGTGGCCAGCAAGCGCGTTGGGTCCCAGGACTGTGAAATAATTTGGCATGTTTGCGGCTGCGATCGAGAAGTAAGACTCTGGCTTTTGGCCCCATACTTCACGGAGATCAATGCCATTGCGGCCTATCGTCGGGTAATTTGGTCGGAAGGTCACATCGAAGCCTGTCGCACATACCACTATCTCTTGTCAGTATATAGCGCATACCGAACTGTGTCAACTTCAACACTCACAGACATCGATTTCGTGAACTTTTCCGTCCGCGGTATGGATCGCATTCTCACTGATGCGCAAGATCGGGCTCTGTGTCAGTGTGCAGTTCGGTAGACTGAAGGACTCGAGATAGCCCTCGCCAGGGGTAATTCGCCTGCATCCAAGAGACCAGTCTGGGATTAGCATTCGGCATAGGTCGGGGTCGTGGTTCAATCGTTCTCGCATTTGTGCATCGGCAATCGCGGCTGCTTCCTTATTTCCATCTGAGCCTTTGATGAACTGTTCGCTGCATTAGCAAGTGTCGTGTATGCAGGCTATGGGGAAATGGTGGAGGGATACATACCATCTTGAATGCCTTGTTTGTCCGATTGATCATTGCTCTTCGAGTCTCGCGCAGAGTCTCTGGATTCTCTCTGAAGGCTTTCTTCTCTTCTTCTGTGTACTTTGGGTTGTTTCCTTCTTTTCCTGAGTTCCCGAGATGTTGAGATGGTGGGACTCGATAATAGATCCAGGACGGGCCCCTAGCGAAGTTGATCACCGTAGTCCCGGGAAGCTTCACCAGTTGAGGCACTATTTGAATTCCCGATGAGCCGTTGCCGATGACGCCGATGCGTTTGTGAGAGTAGTCATGAGAATGGTCCCAGTTCGCAGAGTGAACGCGAATCCCTCGAAAGCTTTCGCGACCGGCAATATCTGGCCACCGGTATGTGCTCAAAGACTGTCAATATCGAGTCTGGTGTCAAGCGTATGGTGGTGACTTACTCCAGGGGGCCTTGCCCGTTGATTAAGACATCCGCCCACTCGTTGTGACGGCGTCCTTCATGCTCTGTTATAACTTCCCACTGACCCCTTGTCTCATGCCATGTAGCTTTGACCACCTTGGTGTTGAGTTGTAGGTCCCTGTCTAGGTTCCATTTCTTTGTCGTCTTTACGATATAATTGTGGATCTCGGCCCCGCTGGAGTAGAATTGAGACCATTCTGGATTTGGGTCGAACGGAAATGCCTAGAACGAGTCAGATAAATCAATTGATTGTGAATATCTCAGTTATTTCTTCACGGAGCGCATCTTACGTATATGTGGGATGGGACATCACACTGGACCCCGGGATAAGTATTCACTAACCAGGTGCCACCCACATCGTGCCTCTTCTCGTATATGGTGTGGTCAATGTAGGACTGCATCTCCGGAAACCGATGCTGAAACTTGTGAGCCATCAGAAGACCGGAGAACCCTGCTCCGACAGTGATCACACGTAGTTTGCGAGATGTGAATGCCAGTTGGTCGTTCAACGGTATTGCGTACGAATCTGCGGCAATGCTGTCTTTGTGCACATTTGCGCCCGTTGACATCTCAGCGGTACGCACGTCGGCCATGTAGTTGTCTTTGACTCGTCGTTCTCGTGGGAATGGGTTGTGGTCGAGGACTTTGAGTATCGCTGGCTGTTCCGCGTCTGACTCGAGGCCAACGTGTGGAACAACTTGTTCTTCCGTCAAAGCCATTGTTTGGTACTCTTTCCTTCTTTTACTGGGAATACTGAGTGGTAACTGAAAATAACAAGGACCATTGACAGCTGCACATCGTTAAGAACGACCTCAATTTCGCCATGACTGTGGCCTTTTCCAGCCGTCATCCCTCCGGCCGCGGTCCGACCGATCGGCCACTCGTACCTACCATTCGAGGAATCATTGGAGCGTCTCTGCTCGGGTTTGCCGGAAATGCAGCGCCCACATTGGCCCGGCGCCCATCATCAGATTGTCGCAGATCCTGGGACCACTGCTTGCCGGTAGATTGGAGATCTAGGAGGCACGAATTGGCCACCTTGAATTGAGGGGTCACTTATTGGCGATTGGTTGCGACTGCCGGTGTCCGTGATTGGCTTCAGCTGCCGACGGCGGACGATTGGTCGAAACTGCCGTACCTCAACTTGAGGCAAGAGCTTCGGCTCTTCTGCCTGCAAATCAACATCGCTCTCTACCTAGGTAATGCACGCCGGCGCCTCCGGTACCCGGCTAATCGGGTCGACGTGAGGAAATGGGCAACCGTCTTGGCGTCAGGGGTGTCTCCAGGTGTGTGGAGTTGATATGCGGGGATCTCAGGCATGTTGTCGAACTCTCTCACATGTGATGTTTGCAGCCTTTGCAAATTCTGGGGAAAGACACTTTGTTACATGTTCATATAATACTTAGAGAGCACACCAGGAGACTGCTGTGTCAGAAAGCTGCGCCAAACTCGTCTACTGGATCCTTCAACATGCCCCCTTACGAGTACACAGGCCCGGTCGATTGCAGCCTTGTCCCAGACAAAACCCAGCTTCAGGGCAAGAGTGTTATTGTAACAGGAGGTAAGTTTCAAGACGAGATTGGCGCGACTGTGACTCTGGAGTTCCATCACTTTGTACGTCGAACGTCAATGGCTGACCCATGGGAAATCTACCAGGTGCGCAAGGTCTAGGTGAAGCCTATGTTCGTGACTTTGTCAAAGCTGGGTATGTCGACCACTCCTCAACAAGGTATTTGCGATACAGTATCCTAACATACTTTGACTAGCGCTTTCGTTACGTTCTGCGATATCAACGAGGAAAAGGGTAAGGCTCTCGAAGCCGGAATCGGGGCCAACGTCGCCTTTGTGAAATGTGACACGCGGTCCTGGGAAGACCAAATACAAGTTTTCGAGACTGCATATTCCAAATCGCCTCAAAAGAGCGTCGATATTGTTATTGCCAATGCAGGAGTTGGGAGAGGTGCAGGTGATCCTTTGATGCAGCTGGAGGGTAAGAAGTAATCCTTAACATTGTCTCACCTCAACGGTCATGTTTCAGGAGTGCTGAAACATTATCACAGATCCTTTCAAAACACCGACTCAACCGAGCCTTCACATCATCGACATAAATCTGGTGGGCGCAATTTACACGTTCAAGTTGGCCACTCACTATTTCCGGCGAAAACCTAAGGATGACGCAAGGGATCGTTGTTTCATCTTCATTGGGAGCATGGCTGGTATTCTGGATAACTTGGTAAGTGCTTCTGCGTTGGGCTTCTTCCTGTCTTGGCTGATCATGCTCCATCAGGGGAGCTGGGAGTACTCTGTCTCCAAGTTTGGCTTGAGAGGTCTGATGAGGACCGTCAGGCGGCACGGCTACCACCAAGGAATCAGAGTAAACTATGTGGCACCTTCGTAGGTTTCTACCCTGGCTCAAATGGAAAGATGAGGGGGGCTCAGTTGACATTTTCTCACAGGTGGATTCGCACCACGATCCAATCTCCAGCCGTTTACGAAAGTCTGCGTACTAAAGGAGCTGAATTTGCGACTGTGGAAAGCTGCATTGCGTCGATCATGAGGATATCTTGCGACAAGACTATAAATGGTAAGAATGAATTCTCTCGATTCGGCGATCGTCGTGCCCCGAAGATTGATTGTTGTCCAGGTCATTCATTCGTCATTGTGCCGACTTCGACCTCGCCAGATGGATTCAAAGACGCTGAGAGTGATGACTGGACCGACGAGAACCATTGGCTTCAGAAGTTGCAACGAACTTGTGTAGCTGTCAGAGGTGACGCCTGGGACTGAATGATGAGGAGTTTTTCTTTGAGGCAGGTTGAAACGCTCACCGACGAGCTGACAGAGAATCTGAATACTATTGTAAACGGCTCATGGCACTCTTTCAGTCAAGTTTGACTTCGATTGTGATCATACTGCTCAAGCATCAGCGTTTAGTGTACTAAATATTGAGTTTCAACAAGGCACCGACACCGATGCACTAGCCCCAGGTCAATGCACATGACACTGCAAGATCAGGCATCTCCCGTCTCCGTAAGACCTGGACGCATTTGGATCCCGCGGTTCTCTACATGAGAGACGAGAGACTGGCTTGTAACACCCATGCTACTCGCAACACTATTGGCCGGTATCATCTGATAATTGGGGTCATCAAGCTTTGGGATTGCCGGTATGCGTGTAGAGGGTACGAATTCGAAGCAAGCTCAAGAGAGATCCCGAGATGCTGCTTCGGCAAAGATATCTGGTGAAAGCTGATTCGACACCGACAGCCGAGACCAATGGGCCGATTTGGAAAACGTAAGTTTTTGCTGCTTAGTGTAGCCTGGCCAGACCTGGCTACCCCGGATAGACCCCACAGACTCCATCTTATAAGGATATCGGGGTCAGAACGAATTGATTCTGTATATATCGCCCATCTGCAGAACAGGTTTCTGGCTGAAGATCCAACAACAACAGCATCTACAAGATGAAGACGGCACAAATCGTCCAAGAGAAGGAAGAGACGGTTCAAGTGGAGAATACCTCGAGCTCTGGTGATGCTGCCATGGTCGAAGATGCCATCCATGTCGAGGGTGAGATATGGAATGGCATCAATCGCAAGACCGTCCTAGCTTTTCTGGTAAGCACGAGCATATCTCGAACTTGTGCCATCACTAAAAAAATGCTGCGTTAGGCAATTTGCGGGCAACTCAATGCCTATGAGATGACGCTTCTCATCCCAGCCGTCGCTGCTCCGACCATCAATGCAGATCTGGGTCCCGATCCCGACTACATCTGGATCAACATCGTATGGGGTCTCTGTGCTGCAATCCTCGTCAGCATCGGCGGACGTTTATCCGATATCTTTGGTCGCAGGTACTTCATGCTCACTGGAGCGACCATTTCGTTCCTCGGTACCATTGTCGGAGCGACAGGCCGAAGCATACCTCAAATGATTGCAAGCGGTGTTATGTTCGGTGTCGGCTCGGGTTTCCAGGAAATGGGCTTCGCTTGCATCATGGAGTTCATTCCAAACAAGTATCGTTTGACGGCCCTAGGTACGTGCGTTGACTGGAACTGCGAGGACGGTGGAGCTGACAAGTTCCAGGCTTGTATGGCACGAGTGCGCTGCCGTGCTTGTTCAGTCCGCTCCTGACTTACGTCTTCATTGCCCGGACTAGTATTGGTTGGCAAGGTGCTGTAAGTGTCTCCATTGATTCAGTTTATATCTCAAGTCTTGATCATGCTCGATCGAAGAGAGTAATTGGTCTTAAGATCCTCGGAGTTACGGTGCAGCTTGAGCTTCAGCATGCTGACCCTTCTGTGCGGCAGTACTGGTTCATGTGTGGTTTCCACGCATTCGCCGGCGCCTTCCTCTTTTGCTTCTATCACCCGCCGACGTTTGGAACCAAGCACAAGGAAGACAATGTCTCCAAGTGGAAGCTGGTCCTGGAGATGGACTTTGTCGGACTTTTCCTCCTCACCGCTGGCTGTGCATTGTTCCTGGTCGGCCTCAGTTTCGGTGGAAGACGTTTTGAGTGGAAATCTGCTCCAGGTATGTACCTTCCCCAACGCTGAGACTGAGTGCTGATAGAGATGTCGCAGTCATTGCTCCGATCATCGTTGGGATCATGCTGATCGTGCTTCTTTTCTTCTGGGACTTTTATGCGAATCTGAAGTATCCGTTATTCCCGCACAGGCTCTTCAAGCAATGGCGAGGGTGAGTCTCCTTCGAGCTTGTTTGAGCTCGGCTAACCCACCATGGAGGTATAATGTCCTTGTACTCGTGGGTTTCTGCTGCGGAATGCTGTATTATAGCATGCAAGTCCTGTGGCCTCGCCAGTCCGCCCTTCTTTTTGTCCCAGCCAATGAGCCAATTATTCGAGGCATATATGCCAACGTGACGATCTTAGCCACCTGGGGTGAGTCTTTGCTAACAGTGTCTCCGCAAGTTCATGACTGACTCCGCAAAGTGTCTTTGATATCGGTCTGGGTTGTCTGCGCCAGATTTGCCCACGAGAAAAGACAAATCCTCTTCTTCATCAGCGCCCAAATCCTTTTCATTGGTCTTCTTTCAACGGTGGGCGTATACGACAAAGGCAAAGCTATCGCCCTGGTATTTCTCATGTCTTGTTTTATAAATCAACCCTTGTACATGCTTTTCAACATGGTTTCGCTCAATTTGGAGGACCAGAGAGATATGTAAGTCCGAATTGAACCGCGCGAATTGAGCGGATTGATATACTAACGTCCTTCAGGGGTGTTGCGATTGGAGCGATATCCACTTTTCGCCTCCTTGGTGGCTCCATTGCTACGGCGATTTATTCCTCTATCGTGGACAATCAGTTCAAAGGGAACTTGCCAAAGGAGATCTCCAAAGCCATATCTGGAACCGGTTTTGATTCAGCAAACCTCCGCGCTTTGATGCAGGCTGCAGCTGCCAACACCGCAAAAGCATATGCTGCGGTGCCAGGCATCACGCCGCAGATTATCGCAGCGAGCCAATTTGCGGTGAAGCTGGCATATGTGAAGGCATTCAAGGTCGTCTACTATACTGCTCTTGGATTCGCAGTTCTGGCAATCGGCAGTGCACTTCTTTTGCGAGATATTGACCCAGCGAAAAAGAATTTGGACAAAGCCGTGGTGTTGGAAAACGAAAAGAGGAAGACTTTCATCGAAGACGAGGTAGAGAAAGTGTGAAGGCGCGAAGGTGGCGGAGATTGGTACATGAGAACAGGAGCTGGAACTGATCCTGTGATACTCGCCTCGCTTTTGAGCTGTACGGCGACCATTGCAGTTGTTCTTATGACGAAATCGTGCGGGGGCTTCAGGAGAGCACAAATCGTTGCCGGTATTAGCAGCCTCGTCATCCTAACATCGGTTGTAGAAAGTTTGGACTTGAAACTGCTAAAGTGATTTGCATGCGACAATACATCATTTCTTGTGAGCTTGCAACGTTTCAAACAGCGGACCGCAACTCGTGCTCTCTGGAAGTCGTCGACATGCCGAGACGATGTTATTAATATCCTCACAGCCGAATCTCTCGGCTGCTTCTCTTCGGAATCGTTCTTCTACCGCGCTCGCTTCCGACCAAGGCACATCGGCAAAAGAATCCAGATATCTTCTTTCGCCATCGATGATGATCTCAATGCGGGAAGGTTGCCTCCCTTTGACCAATTCCTGATCGTACTCAGAATCTGTCTCAATCGAGCACTTCTGGATAAGGGCTTGCAAATTGTGATCACCGCATCGACGGTAAGTGTCCTCGTCGACTCGACCAAACAGGAGTGCCGATGCCACAGCATATTGGAGACTCATCTTCGTTTGCTGCACTCTGTCGAAGGGGCCATAGCTGTCACAGCCTGGATATACTTTAGCTGCAGCTGTGGTGACGATGACGATCTTCTCCACTTGATCCAGGAGGCCAGCGAGTCTGTTGCTGAGCTTAAGGGCGACCGCGATTGGTGTTTGAACGAAGTTGCAACCTGCAAATGGCTTGAACCTGGAACCCATAATGCCAGTCCCAAATGCTGAGGAAAGAATCCACAGTCGAAATACTTCCGCACTGTCCGGGCCACAACCATACGCGGCGAAAAGGCCGTCTCTGCCCTCGAGGACGGTTTCGCTGCTTGAAATTCCTGCTCTAGCCAGGTCGAGGCTGGCAATACCGCTTCGACTAGCAGTACCAATTTGAGTGTTGATTTCCATCCCACCTGCCCATGGCCATTCATTGAGGCCTGCAGTCATGTTTGCACCAAGTCCAAGCGCACTTGAACCTGTCGCAATGTCGACGTGCTTGTCGGCGACGATTCCTACAGCGGCTGCTGCAAAGGCTCCGATGATGCCACTTGGCCGAAAATGTGGATTGCAGGAGCCCGAAGATCGCACTGCAGAGCCCAGGGCCACAGCCATGTCATAGCCGGCTACGATTGCTTTGAGTAATGTCTCACCCGACCACGCCTCCCTTTGGGCGAGAGCCAACGCCGCAGGGATCACGATAACTCCGATGTGCGCTCCTGCCGCTAGGTGCATATCGTCTCGGATCAGGCTGGTGGAGTTGGCACATGCGAAATGGTAAGAGCGGCATGACTTGCCTATGAGCAATGGATGCGTTGACGAACGCCGCCAATTCAGCCGAAACACCGCTATCGAGGCCCATGACATGAGCTTCTCCTCTCGTAGAATAAGCACATCTTGCGTACTCCAACAATGAATTGCTCCAGGGTGCCGAGAGACCAGGAATAAGAGCTCCAAGGTAGTCGAGCAGACACGCGATTGCCTTGTCTTGAACTTCCACTGTCAATTCGCTTTCGCGCATGGCTCCAAGACGGCATGCTGCTAGTTGTGTGAGGGTTAATGACGACATTTGATGCGCCAGACCAGAGTTTTTCTTGACGTCGTGGATCATGCTTCCAGTGTTCAGTACTCGTTGCAGCCAAGAACGTTTTCCTTCGGAGAGGGGATGAAAGATATTTACCATAATGCGACGAGAACGTTTTGCATAGATCTATTCACTTTTCTTTAAAGCAAACTTGCCATTGTGGATCCTGCGAGCTGTATCTTCTTGCCGTATGCAGTGGACACTGGGGCGTTCGGACTCGGCAAGCAGAGCGAATGAGCTTGAAGAGAGCCAGGAAGTCTCGGCAACAAACTGATCGTCGGGCTGTGGAAGTCGTGATCGGACCCTTATGAGCTTTGAGCTCCATCCAGTGGAAAACAGCTCATGATGATGAATGGATGGGATGTTCAGGATTGGTTCTGATATGTTGTGAGAGAGTCACCTGCCCAGCAGAGTGAGGACAACGTCTCGAGGACCGGATCCGACACCAAGTCGGAAAAATCAAAAAGGTCTTGGAACTGTGTCGTGGTCTCGTCATTAAGCCAGGGGATGTCGTCCCAAATGCTTTGTTGATGTTCTGCCAGCAGAATGGCTGCGAGTCGACAAGTTGTAGCTGTAACCTCAGGAAAGTACCTCTTCCAATCAATTCCGTGTGACCACTGTGATATAGAGGGAGACACCGCGTCAGTAGCGAGTCGAGGCTGACGTGTCTGTTCAGTGGCAACGGTGGCTTTCGGTCCGAGGGTATCGAAGGCGCGGAGTCGGTCGAATCCTTTGACAAAGATGGCGGTAGATGGCCATAGTTTTGCCAACTCATTCAAGGCAAGCCTGAGCACAACGATATCCTCTGCACCACCATCGGCCAGTACGTCTATTCGCTGCGCATGCAAAAGAGCGACAATTGCCACTCCAACATACCAGCACGCAATGGCACCCAGAAACCTGATTTCACCACGGGCCAGCAAATCCTTGAAGATTCGGGTCACGAAAGATGCTGAAAGTACAGCAGCCGTGTAAGCTTCTGGCCAGGGTTGCGAAGGATTTCGAGAGGACCAGTTGAGATGAAGGATGGTGACCGTCGTAAGATAGGGTAGGTGAAGCTTTAGAACGTCGCGATTGAATTTTCGGTTTCGATCGGACATGTCTGGAACTCTCAAACGCTGAGGCAGGTTACCAACCCAAGTTATCAGCTCCTCAGCCAAGGGAGTGGGGAAAGCACCACTGGCTGCCGGTCGCGAAAGATGTTGACTGATCGGTCCAATAGTGGTGCAGAGTCGAACCCATTGAATGAATACCTCAGCACGCGACTGTTCTGAAGCCTCAAAATCCTGAATGGTGGGCTCTCGAACGTCACAATCGTCTGGATTGATTGTTAGCGGACGCCCTTGACACATCGCCGTCAATCGCTCGCGAGCCTAAGGAGATTCCAAGAAAGTCAGTCGTCATGGCTCAAAAAGAGCAAAAGTCACCCATAAACGAGGTCAACTTACAAAAAGTGTCCACCACATCCGCCTCCTCAGCTTCTGTATCGCTTCTCCGCCGACATCATTCAGATTCTTCGGCTCGCGATGAAGGCCCATTTGTTGGGCATACTTGATTGCAACACCTGTCCACCACCAAGCAGCATCTTTGTGCACCTGAGATGGACTGTTTGTTCGTTAGGATCATTCCAAGCCAATACAATTACAAACACCGCCACGGTGCTGATCAGAATGCCTCAGGAGTCTTGCAACACGCTGAAATACCAGCCATCGAAAGTCAGGGGAAACAGCGATTGCGATATTCAGATATGGACAGGGGCAGACTGACCCTCGCGGGGCCCACCAGTAAAAGAGCATGATCGCCTGCAAGCAAATACGGGGATCAGTTTCATCTTCCAAGTAGAAATGCATCTTGGCTCGTGTGTAGTATTCGGCTGCGTCTGCATGTTGTATTATAGGAGGGCGAATCTGAGTTCCTAACAAAGCCAGTGCATTCGTTAAGAGCGCAGGAGGAGACACTGTTGAGTATTCCTTCCAGAAGCTGTCTTTGTCAAGGACAGGACACCAGGGCCAGCAATAGTCAAAATAGGTTTCGGCGAAGCTTTGCTGTAGTTCAAGCGGGGGTAGTCTCTCATCAATGTCAGGTACTGTGCTCACTTGATTGGTATCGTTGCGGGCGATCCCTCGATAATCAGGCTCGAAGAGGTTGAGGAGTCCACTGGACCCCAGGTAGCCCGTCGTGCCATGTGACGCTGTGGTTGATGGTATATCAGAAGGACGATCTTGGGGATAAGGATCGGGGAGAAGGGAGGTGGGTTGCGCTACAGCTCCCGACAAAGGCACCGTGGCGACTGAAGAGGATGGTATACCGTTGGTGGGCTCCGCTGCTAGGGCGAAGGGAGGGTCAATAGGATTTTGTGAAGGGGCAAGCTGCTGAGACATTGAGGCTTGGGCGTTATCAAGCAGCTCAGTCGCGGGTCGAAGAAGAGCGTAGGAGTTGCCTCGAATAGTGTTGGTGCTTCTGTCAGAGCTGATGTCTCGCTTACGTCGCTTTGGAGTTCTTGGTCTGCAATCCCGCTATTGTAAACTAGTCTCAAGGCATTTCAGATGGCTGTGGAATCTACTCACTGACAATCATTCGCGGATGCGATGCAATGTCGACATTGTCCTTCGCCTTCTCTCGTTCGACTTTCGAGATCGCATTTCAGCTTGCGCGCGTGGCATGCTTCACAGACAACTCTAGCACGGCGAATGCGAAATTGCTGCTCTCTCGTAGTCATATCTGGAGCGCCAATGCAGAGCGAGACTAGGGTACTGGCAGCAGGAGCGCGGTACATTTGAAAGTGAATGGCGAAGGGGTCTTTGAGGAGATCAGATGGGCAAGGGGGCCTTTGTCTTGTGAATTTGAAGGTGACAAACCAAGCGTGCGGGGTTGCGGGGAACAGGAAGGACATTTTCAGGTGAGGAAGGGCTAGGCTCGCGAGGGAGGCCCTCGGGCGCTTGTGGGCCAAGTAGATGAAACCTAGGTAAGGACCACCCCGCTACAGCCTGCAGCTGTTCCAGGCAAGACCCTCGCTGCACTTGCTCCACTAAGCAGCTGCTTATGCTGGCGCAAGAGTGACAACTCCAACCAAGTCACTTTCAATATGCTTTATGAGCTCCAGATTTTCTTCCATCACAGATCTTGTTCCTGGAGTTGCTCGATCACCCTCCGAGGCACAGTGATATAGCCTTTCTCCCTTGCCTCTGTCCGGCTTTTAATGCTTCGCTCAAATGGCATCCTGGCTGGCGATTCCCCGGGAAGCATCTTTGTTTGCCGAATTGAGTTCGAAAACATATCAGCTCTTTGCTTGACTTGATCTATGGGCTGCAACATGCCTGGGTCGAAGGCGAGCACCAAGAAACCAAAGCCAGACATGAAAGGAACTGGCTCTAGGCTGCCAGCTGCAATACCAAGCAGTTGTATCATCATTGCAAGCCCGCTCCCCTTGTGACCTCCCCATACTGTCAATGCACCTTGTAACGCTTTCAGGGGTTCTGTTGTTGGATTCCCGTCGCTATCAAATGCAGACCCTTCGGGAATGTCACTTCCGAGTCTCTCTGCAAGCTTTATCTGTGCATACATTATCTGTTCTGTTGTTAGTATCTGTGGAGCTGATTCGTTACAGGGTTGGAAGAAAACGAGACAACTCACATTGCTCGTCCCGATGTCCCAGATCACGGGTTGAGTGGAGTCACCCGAGGGAAAGCCAATACAGAAAGGATTCGTGCAGAATTTAGGTTCATATCCGCCGTGGGGAGCGACGATAGGAGTGCCATTCGAGGCGATGAAAATGACCAAGTCCTCCTTTGTTGCCATCTCGGCATAATATGCTAAGTTTCCCGTATACCAGAAGTTTTCCGCGCCGACGACCGAGACACCCACAGCTTTCGCTTTCTCAATGGCAATCCGAGTCGCTTCTCGAGCGACGATATAGCCAGCTGAGTCGTGACCATCCAGCTGAGCAAACGTAGGGCCATTACGAGTCACTTCGATCTGCTTGTCGGCCTTCATGTCTGAGCTCTTCAGGAGGTCGATGATGCTCAAGGCTCTGGCCAGCCCAGCGAAGGGGTGACCTCGCATTTCAGCGTCTATCAGATGGTCTGTGATGATTGCTGCGTGGTCGCCGGAATATCCAGCCTTCCGCAAGGCATTTTGACACACTTTTGTTGCCTCTTCAATGGAGATACGAGCTGTCTGAGTGTCACTCGTGTCGTCATGTGGTCCGTTGATCTGCGGCTCCGCAAGCGCAGCCATAATGATCCTTATGGAAGAGAAACGAGTCTAAAGGTTCAGCGGCTTATGCTATTGAAAGACGTTGTCAACATCTGTTCATTTCTACGTTGCCATTCTACACACAAGAGTGTGAAGTTGACTCGACACCGCTGTAAAACACTGTCGGCGAGTAATCCCCGCCTATGCCCCTAGGGGTGCCTCGCAGATCATCGCGCCAACGCCCCGTCTCGACTGCCTCAGGCTCTGTTCGATCCATCTCCAATACCCAAGCATGCCGGGTACTGGGACGCGGCAGCTCGGCAATTCGGCTCATTGCACCAATCGCAGCATTACGGCTCGCTCTGGTTGCCAGCATCCAATACTTACCGACTGCCCGACCCACTACCGATAGGTCGGTCTCTCTCTCAAGTCAACGACTTTTCACAAGCGGAGAACATGGCTTCAGGCGGAGTCGATACTACGGTAAATCCTTCTCAGGTATCCATAAACAGAGCAGCAATCTGGCGCGTTTTTGAACCCCGAAGGTAGTCGACTTCGAACATTTTTGTTAATGGGAAGCGACACCAGAATTTCAGGACGACGTCAGGAGATATGGGCGATATCAACGGAACTCACGAAAAGGACGAAAAAGGACTGAGAGTACCTGCTTCCTCAATTTCAGTGTCGGTGAAAATCATCGATGTTTCCACCATCTCCAATGTACCAGCTCATGCACTCTTTACGCCGCCAGTCCCGGGTTTCAATGTCGCCAACGACGCACCTTCATTTTCTTTCCTGATTGAGCATCCGTCAGGGGCAAAGGTGCTCTTCGATTTGGGCATACGAAAAGACTGGCAAAACCTTCCAACCGCAATCACTGAGAGATTCAAGAAAGTTGGGCACCGGCCAAGCGCACAGAAAAATGTTTCAGAAGTCTTGGACGAAGCTGGAGTTGGCAAAGACAACATCAACGCGGTCATCTGGAGGTAAGTTATTGCACCCGGGTTCTTTTTACTGTAACAAAGATCGCTAAAATGCGGAACCCCGGTAGCCATGCTCACTGGGATCACACTGGCGACATGTCGACGTTCGGTGGCAAGACTGACCTGGTGGTCGGCCGTGGCTTCAGGGAATTCTTCTTGGGAGGAGACGGCAACTCAGCCCTCGGCGGCATACTGAAAAGTGACTATGAGTAAGTGATGGTGCTGCGCGGCAGCACTGCCGCTTTTGTGATTCGCTTTCCACATTGGCGATTTGACGCTGACCTGAGGTCTTGATAAGGGGTCGCAACCTAGTTGAGATAAGCTTCAATGAGCCAAATGTGGTCAAGATAGGCCACTTCCGGGCATATGACTATTTCAAGGATGGTTCACTATACCTTCTCGACAGTCCGGGCCACTGTGTTGGCCACCTGTGCGCTCTCGTCCGCACGACGACATCGCCAGATACCTTTCTCTTCCTTGGGGGCGACGCAGCGCATCACTGTGGAGAGTTCCGCCCATCACAATACCGCGTGCTTCCAGAGAATGTCACGTTGAGAGAGCATAATCGCCAAGTGCCCTTCTGTCCCTGTTCGTGGTATGACGACCTGCAAAAGTCTCGGGACCGAGATCCGGCAGGACCCTTGTGGCAACCTGCTTTTGGCCATGACATGGAGGAGGTCTTAGCAACGATTGATCACATGCAAGAATTCGACGGTGATGATAATATTCTTGTGATAGTCGCGCACGACAGTGCATTCAGGACACCTGAGGTGCCACTTTTTCCGACAGCGGTGAATGATTGGAAAGAGAGGGGTCTAGGTCAGAAGTTGAGGTGGAGGTGGCTAGGGGAGATAGTACATGCCACGAAGGCGCACAGCTCATAGTCAGCAGGGTCATCTTTCTCGGTATCTGCAGGTCTCGAGAATGCGCCTCACATGTTCATTCCTTTCGTATTGATCGCTGATCGTATTCACATTGGGTAATTGTATTGAGCGCCTCCATTCGATCTCAATTTGAGGGCAGGTATGTGGACAACTCGAAAATGCTCTGCAAGGCGTCTACCACGGTAGCTTGACAGGCCCTTTGATGTGGTCACCGCCCATGATCTCCTTCCAGCTGCCGATATCCCTTGTACCTCTTGGTGCCCAGAATTGTCCGGTCTTGGTCATATCAAGCTCGCTGTCAGTCCAGTCTCCAACTAGCTTCGCTGCATCATCCGGGGTCAGAGCGTCGTTTTCATCCCACGCCACATCAAATCCAACGCCTTTCGTCATTTCGGTCCTCATGAATGAAGGGTGAACCATGGCAATTGCGATACCTTTGGGCTCTAGGTCATACTTGAGTTGCAAGCCAACCATGTTGAGAGCAGACTTCGAAGCATGGTGGGCGTAGTTGCCTCCTCCGCCAGCTTGCTGAAGAGCGAACGAGCCGCCTTCAGATGAGATCAACACAACCTTGGCACCCTTTTGCAAGCAATTGGCTTTATACAGCGCGGATATTATGAAAGGAGGTGCGATAGCAGATGTTGTGTATGTAGCGACCTCAATATCCCAATCTGGGCCTGGTTCGTCGAAGGACTCGAGCTTGAAAATGCCAGCGGTAATGAAGACAGCAGAGATTGGAGTGTCTTTGACCTGGGATGCCAGCTCAGAGCCGCAGGTGGACTTCATCAGGTCGATATTAGAGACCCATTTGACGTTCTTCGTGTTAGGATCATCGCGAGGACGCTCACTCCTGGCTGTAGCGTATACCACCGTTGATGGCTTTGAGGCATAGTGTTTGACAAGAGCTGCGCCTAAGCCTCGAGAGGCACCGACCACGAGAATGTTCCGCATTCCTGGTTGCGATAAAATGGAATGAAGGCAAATGAATCTAAAAGGAGTTTGTGGGCAAACTTATCTAAAGATTGACGGTGTGATAGAGAAGAAAGACGGATGTTTTCTGCATGCCGCAAGCCGCATCGAATTAGTGACGTCAGAAGCTGAGCTCATCTTCAACAGCCTTGACGCGATAAGGCAGCGCCTATTAGACCTCACAAGGCTCGCAGGAGCACATGTTTCTTCTTTCTGAAACCTCTATTGCTCCTCATAAGTCAACTTACGTCAAGATAGGGTCGCCCGTCGCAGCCTAGTTGTGAAATGCGACAGCCAGAAATGCTTAGAGTCACTCGTTTACCAAGATATTTAGTTTCGCTACCTCGAATCTTGTCGCGTATGAAGAGGGGAGCCGGGACAGGCGTGCGGATCAGGTCGAAGAAGGAAGCCTTTCGACAGCAAGTACGACGGATAGTGCATGATTTCTGGGGAGTTCTTGGTGAATGCTAGGTGATGTTGAAGTAAGAGAAAGGTGAATCGGAGTCAAAGCCATCGTCATTTGAAACCTGTGTCATTCCATGCCTCGGGTTACTTACATCTGCGATGGGCCCAGGAGAACTTCGTCGCAGTTGCTAGACATGCGCTTCGAGTGCAGTTCGTTGTGTACACGTTTGCATATGTCTAACAGTATGAGTCCTTGCTCCCAGCCATGACGGACCAGACTGTCCCTCCGTTGAAGCTCGACACCAGCGGCGAGCCGATCGCTCCTCCCATTGCCGCAATTTTCCTGGTCAACTTCGACCACCGCAAAGGGTGCGCCTGTACCGAACCAATTACTGGCGCCCACTAATCAGCGACAGATATACCTTGACATGGCATAGATCAGTCGATGGAGGTCGGTCGCTGTCTCCCTCTAAACTTGCACCGCATGTGCTGACAACCAGAGGGCAGTTCAAGTCGAGGGAGTTGTCGAATGCAAGTCCTTACCTTCCGGTCTACACAATGTCGGGGAGGATCTGGTGTGAGTGATACAGATGACAAGATAGCACAACAGCTGAGAGAGGAAAGATACTTCATTCACGACGAGTATGCAGGCCTCAGTGCGTTCGTCAACAGGCCAGACGAGCAATCCGACCGCGCCGTGCGAATGCTAGCTATTGGAGTACTCGTCCCGTTGGAACATGGTCGCATGGGACGGAGCTGGCGTCATGCAGAGACTCTCAAGGAACTCGCGAGGTAATTCACAAGCCATGAACACAAGTGCACGTGCTAAGCTCAGTAGAGCACAACTGGAGAGTCTGGGAAACACAACAGCACTCGAAGAATATTGGGAGAAATACAGGCTGAAGCCGGAAGAACAGCCTTCGCAAGTATCTCAAGACCCCGCTGATGATGACACATCAGAGCGACGCAATGGCTACACGAAGGCCAGGGCCATGTCTTCCGCAACGACCTTCATTTCGTCGCACCATTCTCTGACGCCCCATCATCCTGCTTTGACCCTCATTGACTCGATCAAGCTGTTCGGTCCTCTGCTGTTCCCACTCTATCGAGCAGCATTGCTTCGCAAGCGAATTTTGATCGTCACAGACGCTCCTGTGGAGTTTGCATGCAATCTTGGTAAGGACTACCCTCGATAGAAATGTTGCTGTGCTGCTGACCAGAGTTCACAGTGTATAACCTTTCCATCTTATCGTCTATTTCCTACTCAACTCTTCCTTTGATTCCCAAGGCAAATAGTTCTGACGCCAAACTACGCCCTCTGTTTACTGTCGGAGTTATGGACATCGGCCAGCTGGAACAGGAGCGAGGCACAGGTGCCTCCCAGGGCTTCGTTGCATGCACTACGGATGATGTCCTCGCTTCAAAACCAGATCTTTACGACGTCCTAGTCCTCATGCCCAAGTCCGAGGCGGACCATGCTGCCACGAAAGTGTTTCCTCGCATTGTTCTTTCCAGTCCAGAACTAACCAAAGCTTTTCCCAAGATCGGAATTCGAGCTACACAACGGGACTGCCGTCGATTCTCACATCTATTACAAGGCTTACGTCATCTGGAGCGTGATGAGGTGGCTGCAAGTGACGAGGAGACGTCCTCGGTCTTGTCGGATTCATCCTCGTACACTTTGGACAAGGAGCTGGTAGAACCATCTTCCTGGTCGCGAGTGGCATACACCTCTTTAGTATGGTGGGCATCAGCTGGCGACAGGCGAGCTGGGTTCGCAGAGAATGAGGAGAACGAGAGCGAGACAGATCGCGCATTGTTACTCGGCGAAGACGGAGAAAGTCAGATTCGAGAAGTAGCAGTGGTTGCGCTCTTTCACCGTATCACCGCAGCCATCTTTCAGACGATCGCAGATGCAACTGCAAGAACAGATGACAGCGGCCAAAGCGACGAGCGATACCACGACGACAGCGATGACAACGAGGTGGCTAATACAGTTGCTGATAGCAGACCAGAGGAAACCCAAGCTCTCGTGGCCGTCAAGGACGAACAAGAGGTAGCAATTAGTCACGAAGACATGGTCGAAATGGGTTTGGACAGCTGGAGTGTCTCCGATAGGAAATTTGTGGAAGAGATGGTGCATCTTTGGTGGGGAAGAAGATCAGTGGTGCGCTCGGAAGTCATCGAGTGTTGTGGACTTCGGTTAGGCTTCTGAGGTTCAAGACATTCCTCAATCAACGCAAGGCCAGCCTCCAGCCTCGTTGCTAAGCGATGTCCAGGCCGCTGCGTCACGGTGACGTGGATCGTCCGATATGATCTGCACCAGCCATACCACATACAGAAGGTCGGAAATAAATGAACAGGTACACCAATCACATCGCACACAGAAAGCTTCCCCGGACTTTCCAAAGGCTAAATGCTCTCGCGGATCCAGTCTCCGGGATGACCTCACGACTTCGAGGTACCACGATCAAGCTACTAGTTCCGGAGTCGGAGAACAATAAATTGTGGCTGGGACGACCTCGACTTCACTTGAAATCTACCCTTCGCAACAGTATCTTTCTACCAACGACTGGTCGATCGACTCATATCAGGATGAAGTCAAATTTCGCAAGCTACGGTGTCGTAGCGGCCCTCGCGGCGGCCGTTGGCGCTCAGCAGACAGCTCAAGATTCGATCGTAATGGGCCCACCACTCGAACTGGTTCACCTGTATTATGATGAGTGGCCAACAGGTAAGCTCAATCTTCCTTAACACTCGCGTACCAGCTCACCTTGTTTTGCAGGTATTGCCGTGTCTTCCTCAGGACGGATGTTCTCCAACTATCCGCTTGGGCTCGACTACACCAACACGAAATATCAAGTTGCTGAGCTTGGGTCAAACAACAGCGAGACTGCATACCCAAGTGCACAGATCAATACGCCTCCAGGTGGTGCTATTGACTATTCTACGAATCCACCCCAATCCAAAGGTCTCTCCGATTACTTCATTGGGGTTCAAAGCGTAGTTGTCGACCCCAAGGATCGTTTATGGGTTCTTGACACAGGTCGCGCCTTGTTGAGCAACGGCACTCTTACAACCTCTAACCCAGGCGGACCTAAACTTGTTGGCATCGACCTCACGAGCAACACTATCTTCCAGACGATCCTCTTCCCACCTACAGTGGCATTTGCTGATTCATATCCAAACGACGTCCGCTTTGACCTGCGCGCCTCGGTCACATCCTCAGGTCAAGGCGTGGCCTACGTTACCGACTCTTCCAGCGAGGGACGTAATGGGATCATTATTGTCGATCTCGGTACAGGCGAGTCATGGCGCCATCTGAACAACATCCCACAAGTCCGCCCGGAACCCGGATTCTACGTCAATGTGTGGGGCGAATCGGTTTACATGAATCCTGGCAATGGCATGCCTGTGTCAAGACTTGCATTTGGCGCGGACGGCATTACTCTTTCGAACGATGGCGAAACACTATACTTCTCCGTTGTATCCGGCCGTCATCTGTACGGTGTGCCAACTTCACGTTTGCGTGATCGCAGCCTCTCTTCTGAGTTGTTCGCTACAGGCTCGGTGATGGACCTCGGCCAGAAGGGCGTCAGTGACGGCCTTGAGAGCGATTCAAATGGAATTGTCTACGCCGGAAGCGTGGAGACAGACTCGATCGTCTACTTCAACCCTCAGAATGGCACGGTACAGACATATGTGAGGGACCCAAGAATCGATTGGACAGACACGTTCTCTGTGGCAGGCAGTTATCTCTATTTCACAGAGAATCAATTGTTCAGAGGACCGGCTCAACAAGGTGGTGTGGATCGGAGAGTCAAACCCTATGCGCTGTACAGAGTGCCTTTGCTGAATAATGCGACAAAGATTAGTCTGGTGTAGCCGGACACATGGAGAGGATTACAGATAGCACATCCATAATGACTATGATACGACGACCTTGTGACAAGAGCCATCATCTCTTGTAATGCTCCAGGATGCTGGGGGACGGATATCGATGGATAGTCACCAGTACCGAGGCTCTTGTTTTCGTACCTGTAGGCCGCCTATTGCTCCAACGTCTGGCATTGCATCAGCAATACCACTTCTTCAATGCAGGCGCGGCGTTGGTCACAAAGATAGTGGATGTCAGCGTAGAGCCATTAGAAAAAGCAGCTGAGATGGCGGCGGCATTGCTGCTGATGACTGCAGTGGAGTGGTTGATGCGGCATGCAAGTACGGTAGAGCATCGTGCGCACCTTCCGCAATAATTTGTGGCCATCTTCACTTTCGATTCATTCCGTTTTCACTGCCTGCCACCTTCACTTTCCCTTCGCTTCTTGCCAGCTTCCAATCTATCTGATTTCCATCCCAAGCATGCGCCACGACTAACACGCAATTAGTCCTCTCTTTCAATCTTCCTGAACGACTCTTTTTCATGACCACACTTCTTCACGATCACTGTCGACGAGCTCCAGCTGATCCTCCTTCCTCGAAGTCCACCCCGCCGTCTCCGGGTTCACCAGGCTCGGTCATGAAAGGCTTCAGTTGACTCTGTTCTCGTATCGCATTTAGCCGTGCGTTGTTGATTGGTTGACTGCTTCCTAGCAAGTACGCTCTCTGCGAGATGCGTGCGAAGGTCGCTTCCGGAATGGGGTTATCGGCTCCGAATTCCTTAGACCACTCATCCTCCTCCAAGAGACTATCCTCTTCGAATTCGTCCTCTTCCGTCGTCGATTGGCGTATGTTCCGCGGTGGCGAGATCCCTTTCTGCCTTGGTGAGGGAGCATTGGCTTTGAAAACATCTGTATTCGTTCGTGCCGCTGCGTCTTGGTCTTTGGCTTCAGGCTTCTTCGTAGCCTTCCTGGCTTCTCCACTGGTCGACCCTATCGCATCCTTGCGAACCTCCTTGCTCTGTTGCTGCTGAGAACTGGTGCTTTTTTCGTCCATTTTCAGAGTTAGTCCACCCCTCGCAATGGGCTGTATGTTTGTTGCTTCAGTCAGCAACCACGGGACGATACAACATTTGTTGGACTACTTACTCTGTTTGATGAAAATCGTTAAGTGATGCTTGCAAGTCGAATTGGCGAAGGAAGAGAGAGCACTCAGCAGACACAAATACAGTAAGCGTTGGCCGCAATTAAAGCAATCAACTAACGTAAGCAAGCAGATTCCATAACCTGCCACTGCCTCCGAGGACACAATTGCTTGCGACTGTCCTGAATTGCGTCAAAGATGCTACCTGCCGCAGGAAGTTCAGTTTGTGTCAACAGCTTGTGGTGGTCCATTGGTCACAGTCAAACATAAAGAGCAAGCAATGAAAAGCAAGCTTGGACAAGCCGACTGGCTCAAGCACACGGACCAGCTTGGGGTATGTAGCGGGCATTCAGCGAGCTCATTCAGTATCCGACACAACATCCATCCTCATCACCTTCCTCCCTTTTCGCTGTACACATCTGCTCAGCCTCAACGGTCAACAACCAACCACTTCGATCGCCAACCCTCCGGCAGAATCTCTATCCTTGGATCACAATGACTGATACTCCCAGCGACCAAGTCGCTCCCACCAAATTAGACACTCCCGTCCCCTCTCATCCAAGCATCTCCACCAAGACCGATACCAAGGCCAAGGCAGCTAGCCTCAAACCTGCAAGCACCTCATCCACGGTGGAGACTTCCTCTCAACCACCTCAGTTCGAAAAGACCGGCGAAGAGCATGCCAACGAAGTGAAGATATCAGCCGACGTCTACCATGGTGTTTCAACGGTAATAAAAGACTCCCTGAAAGACAAATTTGACATCATCGCCAGTCCAATCGAGTATGCCAATACCACAGAGTACAAAGGGCCGATCAAGATCTACGCGGCTTGTCCTAAAGTGGCTCAAACCGTCGAAGGTTTCCTCGAAAAACTTGGTGAGGGAATGCCGTTTACTGTCAAAACCACGGAGAGTTGCTCAAAGATCATCAATCTGGACGTGCCCTGGTTAAGCGCCTCAAGAATCATCGACGCCAATCAGGCTTCTATCGGTCCCACCACCCTGGTCACCGTCCAGCTGCAGGTCTTCTTTACGAGGAACGATTACGTAGCCTTCAGACGCGAAAAGATCGACAGCGAACTCGGCAAGCTGCTCGGCAAAATGATCGCCAGGCCATACGGACTCACCATCAAGAACGGCGCCCTGTACTTCCGTGCTGAAGAAATTGAGAAAGGCCACAACAAAGAACGCTACAAGCACCTTGCTGCCATCAAGATATCGCGTAAGATGAAGTCAATTCTCAATTTTCTTGGTCTGGATCCTGCCACGTACGAAGAAGTTGAGAAGCTTGCCACCTGGGATAAGCTGATTCAGTACGCTGAGACATGTCACTTCTACAATCCCAACCTCTTGAAGGAATCTCTGACCGAGGTCAAGGTCGACAAGGAGGGCTTCATCCAGTCCACGAGCCAGCTTGACAGTCTCGACCGAACAGACAATGCACTGAAAGCCCTGACACCAAATGATTTGAATCGCCGCGCCAGTAGCCAAGCAAAGGTGACCAGGAAAGCGTCGGAAAATATCAATGACATGTCCAAGACTGTGGATACTCAAGTCAACGAGACTTCCAACACCGAGAAATTCAAGATGACCTTGTTCAATTTTTGGAGCAGGATCTATCTTCACTCCCCAACTGCCAAAACCGAGCCTGGCGAATATCACTGCTTCACTCGCGCACAGGTTCTTGAAGCTGCCAAAGTCCACTTCCCCGACTTTGCCGCGCGCTTTGACCAGGAGAAGCGAACAAAGAGCGAGACCAAGATGTGGCTAGACATCCACGGGAGCACCATCCCCAATTTCGTCAAGGACTATACTGAACGAAAGTACGCACTCAAGGGGCTAAAGAACTTCATTCGAAAGGGAGAAGATGCACTCACCTATAAGGATCTCAAATACGAGGTGATGCCTGCATTCAAGGAGATGAAGCTCTCTTTCCACAAAGGCGATTTCAAAAAGGTCTTAGAGCTAGCCAGAGCGAATTGGTTCTATGCCCAAGGAGCCCAGAAATGGTTCGGCACAGCCAAGAGTGCGAGAAATTACTGGAAGAGGAAGGAGAAGGAGCGCATGGAGGAAGAGGCTAGGGAGCGTGAGGAGAAGGCGAGCAAGCAGCAGGTTCTGCTTGACTCTTATTCCACTCGCTCTGCTTCGGGCAGTCTGGTGCTGAGGAAGCGGGCGAGTCTTGGCATGCCAACTGCTACCACTACTACTCCTGTTCGCTGAGCTGTGCTAGGCACTGTGCTGGCAGGGGAGGGTGCTGGTGCTTGTTGGCGTCATTCCTGTTGTTTGTTTTCGTCTTCTTTCTTGTCGATATCTTTCTGTTGGTCAAAGTGGGGTCGGCCTTTCTGTTTTATTGAGGTGGGGGGCTTTGGTTTCGTGCTTTGCTTGCGTTGATTTTCAAGTTCTGTTTGCATCGGGCCCGGCGCCTGCTTGCGTTCTTGTACTCGTTTTGTTGCTGGACCTTTAGAAGACCTCTTTTCTTCTCATGCACTGCTCTTTTCACAACTCACTGATTCTATGCAATAGCAAACACGAAACACTCTTTGCACTTCCACTGATACGCCTTCTGGCCTGGGTGCAGCCAGCTACCAAAACATACAAATTCGGACCCAGCGAGGTGCAGCGCATGTTGCAAAACTTCCATCGCCTGATTGCAGCGTTCTCAGTTGGCGAGTCCACTAGCGCCCGACTCCAGCCAATCCCGACTCTGATTCTTGCATTTTTGTACAATGCGACCCAAGTCCGACTCATGCTAGGCCAGTTTGAGGAAGTATTCAGCCCGAATTACACTTATTAAGCACCACGACGTCATACAGAACTATCCGGATTGACTCGGCATCTCGATCTTGGCAGCCCTAGCCAATAAGCAGAGAGATTCGAAGATTGAGTCGGCTCACGAATCCTTACTGTCTGGAGTTGAATCGGGATTGTGCGAGTCGCTCACTGAGACCGCTGCCTGATTGAAATTGCTTCGTAGAGTGAGAGGAGAGAATTGCTCGTGGATTGTCAAAATATGGAAGGAGAACAGAGGACTATGTACAAAAGGGCCAGGTGGCTGGTGCATGCCAAGTTCTGATCTTCGTGGCTACTTTAGGCTGAAGTATTTGCAACACAATTCAATTGATCTTAGGTGTGTACTCTCACAGGATGGAACCACAATCCAGCGTGCTGAAATCAGGCCAGCCCGACATGGTATTGTCATGATGAGTTGGGCTGAACAATTCAATCGTCCCGAGGAGAGAAAGTGGAAGGAGACAAGATGAAGGGCATTCCTTTGAGAGCACGCTAAGAAAATGAGCGAAAGCTTCAAAGCGGTCATTGACCAAAAATAGCGGAGATTGATTCCGAACAACTGAATCGTTGGCAAAGCCAAGCTAGAGGCTACTTACTGATTACAGCATCGATGTGGCCCTTATCCCAGACTCTTGGACAGAGCGTGGCATCCTTGCGAGCCAAGAGAGTCAGCGGACGTCCAACGCACGCAATCAAGTCTCAAGTTAGTCATAGAGAACGACCTTGGCCCAGATGAGTTTGTGTACTCTTGCAGTAGCTGTGCAGGCAACCCTCATCTCAGATCTTTGAGGCCGCACGTGGTCCACGGCTAGCGGTTGAAGAAATATTTGTTCACTCTGTTTTCAAAGGGCTCGGAGGCCAGCTCAAGCAGGCCAGTGATCTGGTTCGTGAATCTAAAGTCTCGCTCAAAGATCAGAATCCGTCCTTGCATGCCATGTACCGCTGCTTGGAGCCGCGAGAATGGCATCGTCGCCCCAGGAGCGGTTTCCTGCTACGAAGCTCGCTACTCAATTTCCTCTATCTTCCATCGGTCTGGATCCCGAGGTCACCCGAGGCCGCTGCTCACCTGCAAATTCCACGAGAAGCTTGCTTTTCAGATCCTTCGAAACCGTTTCGTTGCCCATCTCGAGTGAAATGTTAATCGCCATTCATTCACAGCAGAATCACTGTCTCATACGTCCTCTTCGCCGTCTGCCAAGCCCGAAAAGTCATACAAAGCACCGTCCTTCTGACCACGTACCCCTCTTTCCTCTCAATCATCATCGCCATGACCAATTCCCGGTTACTCAACCAATGGAAGCCCTTGGCTATACCAAGAAACTCACATGGAGCAGTGCTGAGCCGCTGAACCTCTTCTGCCGAAAGGTCACCTGGATAACATTCTGCAAACGCTCCGGGCGCGCTTTCTAAGTGCTTTTGCTCGTCTAGATACCATATGTCTTCAATGCCGGGCTTGATGTGGAGCAAAGCAACTTCGCCTGTGAAGGACAGGGCTGGACAGCCTGATGGGCTTTTAGGTATGTTCGGCGCGGATTCAAGCTCGTAGATGTTCGCAAATCCGTCATGGAAGACATTGAACTCTCGAAAATAAACCGGCTCGACGTCCCAACTTGCCCAAGAATAGCTAGGAAAGTTTAGATTCGTGCGCTTGGATGGCTTCGAGTGTCGCCATATCAATGCCCCCGCGAGAGAGGCCCATTGCATCGGCATGCCATGCCAGCTTGGAATACCGTTCCGTTCCGCGATGGCGTTGATGCAGCCTTGGATGGCTTTTATCTTGTCGACTTCAAAAGTGAGCTGACGTCGGTGATACAGTCTTAAGACGTTGTTGAAAAGACTTGAGATACGGCTCTCCTCGCCGATCTGGCCCACTCCTGTTGGGAAGCCAATCTCGTGGGTTTGAAAGACACGGGTGGCAAGGCCATTTTTAGTGTTAGAGCTGCAGGAATACCACGACTCTCGGCTTGTAGATTGCGTACAGCAAAAGAGGACTTCTTGCGGCGTAAAGATGAAACATCGAGGAGAGAGCCATCCCTCTTGGTATGTCCACGCACGTTTGAACCACACCGATTCTGTGATCAATCGCTTCACGGGAGGATGGTTTGTTGTAAACTCGGTCCCGTGAAGGTTCACAATCGTTCGTTCGTCTATACGCGTCCCGGCACGGACACCGGGTAGCCCGGCGTTCGCATCTTGTCCTGCAGCGGCGATAATAGTGAATTTGGCCTTCATGTAAATGTGGTTCATCCTCTGAATGAGATAGTCTTTCATTTCTTGATTGTCTTGAGCGATACAGATGGAGTCAACCCAGAGGTATGGCATGTCCAGTCCGCAGCAGAACTCGATGGCGTCGGAGATAGTTTTGGGCAAGTTTTGAGGAAGTTCTGCGCTCGGAATGTCATTCCCGGCCACAACCTCTTTGACTTTGTTCCGATTTCCGGCACTTGGTGAGCTCATACCTTTCAAATGCTCGTAATTGGGTTTAACGTCACCCCAAACATAGCTGAGTGCTGCATACTCCACATTCTGATTGGCGAGGACAACTCTCTTCTTGACGGTATCGATCAACCAGAAATGTTTGTCTATGGCCTCAGAGTTGAAATCGTGTAAGAAGCACTCCTGATGATTTTGCAAGCATGCTTCGAGTTGACCCTTCAGTTCGGAATACTGAACTTGCGATGGTATCATTCGTCCCGCCAACGGTTGGCGTGTGAGGTCGCCTAAGTAGGGGACGAGGCGCTTCTGGCACGTAATTGCCATCCCCTCCGTCGGGGTCCTGAACCCAGGTCCACCACTGTGAAGAAGAATCTCAAGCCAAGTAGCAGTCGGGTCCTTGAGGTACTCGTCCCACTTCATCATCGGCAAGTCCTGCAAATGTTCCATATCACCGCGAAAGCTTCTCAAGCTCACAACGATCTCATTCGGCTCGGGAGTGCATGTTGAATATTTCCAGTGATCTATCGGCGCTGGGGTGCGTGTGGAATGCTCTTTGTAATCGAAGTGCTCTGGCTCAACTGATTCAGGGCCTATGGTTGATGGAACTTGGTCGACGATCAGTCGGCAGAACCGACAATGGCTGGCGCAGTCGCGAAGCTGTGGCAACGTGCCGAGCTGTATACCGGCACGCAACTCGCCTGCAATATCTCTGTTGGCCGGAGCAAGGAGAGCAGCCACATCCAGAGCATCGCAGACAGAACAGAGGTTGCCAAAGACAGTTTTGGTATGTTGAGCTTGGCATTGTCGCTTCGGTAAGTCGAACGCCATGGATATAGCAACATTCGGCAATGGTAAACTCGTGGAAACCTCCATGACCGTAGCAGTCGGTCAGCAGAGAATTCGGCTAGTATCGGTGTCTTCCTGATCCGTCACTGTTTCTTCCCGTCGAAAAATTGTCTCGAGCGCGTGGCGCACAGCTGCACCTCTTTCATAGCAGGCTATCACGTCTGCTGTCATGGTCAGCAGACAGTCACACAGTCACTGATATTCGGGATTTTTCTCAGTAGCGCCGCAGAAGAAAGCAAGACCAACAAACTCGACAAATCGGCCAAGCCAAAGACTGTTTCTTTTTTGACATGGAAGGGTCATTTGCGGTTAGCAAAGAGCAATGACTCACGGCTTCCAAGTTGCGACGCTGCCCCCGTAGGGCTCTGAGGAAGGGTTGAACGCCACCAAGGGGTGGGTCTTCTCAGTACCGACCGGCTTGTTTGAAGACTATGCTTCCGGGGCACTTTCATGCAAGAAAACAACGTTTCGTCCACTACAGGAGACCAAAGCCCGCCAATGTCTGTGAGATCGTAGTAAGCTGGCTGAAGGCCGACCCATAACGGCTCAACTCCGTGAACGCCTTGCTGAAGCTCGTGGCCGACGTTGACGTATAGAGCTCGATTTGTCGCAGAAAGGCAGGACATACTCTGAATCGTCAGCTGAAAGCTCACTTGCGGTCAGTTTTCGGACTCCAAGCAAAACATCAAGCTCTCTCAGAAATCCCGCCTGGTCGTTCTCTCTCACCAGTCCGACCATCGTTTCTGCTCTCCACCTCACCCACATCGCTTCCAATGTATCCCACTAAAGCCGACAATCTGGCTGAACACCTCGTTCCTCTTGGCCAGTTTCAGCACGCTCCTCTTTTCACCGTCAAACGTTCGAAACTCTAGTCCATCCTCCTCGCTGCCCCATTTGTTCTGGTGCGTGATCTTGTGGATCTCTCGAATGTCTTCAAAGAGCACTGACCAACCTTTAGCCTCCTCCTTTTCCTTCGACTTAGACCCGGGAGTGAGACGGGCGCGGGTCGTCCGTTTCGGCGAGAAGGAGACGGAAGTGGCGAGGACGAACAAATTGCCGGCGATTTGGTTATCGTTGTTATCATTGGAGGTGTGACACGCGTATGAGCCAATGAGGAGGGCGTCTCTGTCTTTGTTGCTTGCTTGGCCGTGCTCGGATGCGAGACATTGGGAGGCTTCGGCTTGGAGACGGGCGAGGGCCCATTCGGCTTTCAATGTCATGTCATGTCAGTGGACTATACGGGATGGGCGCAAAACAGGGTCATACCGTGTGAAGGGCTTCGCCAAAGCAGCCAGATCGGCGGGCTCAGGAGCACGCGATACCGCGGATATTTGACGGCAAGAGGCGTTAGGATGAAGAACACGACTCCGACAGAACAGAAACTGCTTTGAACGAGGAGCCACGTCGGCGTTACGGTGATGACGATGAAGCTGGCGAAGAGGAAAGTGAGGGTCCACCCTGTGTACCGAGGATTCCGCCATTCCAGGAAACTGTGAGGAAAGGACGACCTGTCAGATACGACAAGCACGAACAAGACCGTAGGGCGAGCTTGGTGTGAACTTACTTTTGAGTCATCTCCATAATGTCTGTGATACGCTCTCCCCAGTCAAACAGTTCAGGTCCGGCTTGCTCGAGGATGTGCTCGGTCCAGGCTCGTTGACCATGCTGAATGACCAGCTCACCAAGGTTCTGTGCGGTTGTATCTTTGTCTTCGGACTTGAGCACGGTGTCTCGCAATGCCTCGAGTGTGAGAGGATGCCAGCCCCGGTAAAGGGTCTTCAATAGGACGAAGAGGATCTGTTCGAGTCATTCGAGAGCGTTTTATGCCGTGGGGATGCATAGGGGCACATACCAGCGAGCGCGTGAGGTAGGAGAAGAACAGTAGGAAGAAATAAAGAGCCATATAATATGCACTCTCTGTTGGGTTGTCCCAGCGTGAAATGCTACGAAGCCGCATGAACAGGGTCTGTAGAGGTGTGGAAGCCACGATAAGGCGCTCGGCGACTGACCCCAGGAGCTGGCGATCGGGCATGATCGTCTCAAATTCGGGATCGATGTAATACTCACCGTGCTTTTCGAGTTCATGCTTCAGAATCTGTTTTCGTTGTTAGCACGAACCGCTGTGACAGGCCCAGCCGTGTACTTTTGTGCCATAGTCAGTCCAAGCCAGCATGTTGCTTTCTTCTCCCACATTGCTGACGAACGGTGGTCGTTTAGGAAGGGAATCCGAGACCTCTATTCTCCGAACCACAATCCTCACATGTCGATCAAGTGTCCATCTGACGAAGGCGTCTTGTCTGAGGTGCTTCATTTGCACGAAAGTTTCGTACTCCTCGTCCTTCTCAGCCCCATCAGGCAGGTTCTCAACCTTCTCAGCCTGGTTAAGGAGTTGAACGTCCGCTCCATGGCAGATCTCCGCCTTAATCAGGTTCTCCGCGGTATCTTGCCCATGCTGATCTTGGACCGTAGTGGTGATCGCGACGACAGGGTTGTGTAGAAATTCTTTAGCTGGCGGAAATCGTGGTTTCTCTACAAAGTCGTCCGTCAGCCTGTCCTTGTTCAATGGACCGACCGGGGGTGTTGGTGCAAGGGTAGGCAATTGTTTGTGATCGTCACTCTCCGCTTTTGACGACTCGTGTTTCTCGACAAAGGCTGCTTTGATCTTGCTGGCTCCTGAGTGAGGATTTATTATAGCTGAAAGAAGATGGTCTTTGAATGCTCGACGAATTGAGGGCTTCCGGTAACCTACCGCCTCTCGAGAAGGCCTTGTATTTGTGGCCTCGTTAGCGTGGGGACTGACATCAAGCTGGGCACGGTCGAGTCCACTGGACACTGTGCCGAAGTCGTCGATATGGGTAGTCATTTTTGAGGAGTCTGAGTCTCTGGGTGAACGATCATCAGTGTCTTATCTGAGTCTTCGAGGCGTTATCGGGAGAAGCCGCTTGTCGTTACTTTGTGGGCGTTTGGGCTGTGCGCAAATGGGATGTGGCGTCAATACAGTTTGGATATCATCCGCAACCTGAAGCTTGGGTCAATATACAATGAGAGATAAGTGAGTCTTCTTGATCTGAGCGCGATTGCAAATACCTGTCCATCATGACGTCCTTGTGACGGGTGATGTGCTACTAGTGGGAGCCATCTCCGCATTTCACGATTGGAATAATTCGATGTCATCTTTCCGGCAGTCGCTTCCGAGATGTGGGCTCTTCACCTAACCACTAGTGCTGGGACCTTTTTCCGGTGAGGGGAGGCGTTCTCGGCATTCGAGACGGCCTAGGTAAAGATACTGCGTCAACGGAGTAGCAGACTTTACGCAATTACGCATTTTCTAGTAATTGGATGTCACATTAGCTAAAGCGGCTTTCGCCGACCGGACGCACTGAGTAAGGCAGAGAAAGAAAATGAATTAGCAGAGCGAAGTACTGAATGTATAAATGATTGGTCCTGACCTGGACTAAATTGTCAATTGTTCTGACTATGCATACCCGCATGCTACTCTTACTCAGGTTATCCTTTTGAAGGATATCAACAGCTGCTTGAACAAAGAATTCTCGTCACAGCCCGAGCATTGGACTGTACACTTTCGTCTTCAAGAATAGCTCTTCGTAAGCTCTGACCTTGTGGTAAATGACTTTCCTCATATTCAGATTGTCCTTCATTGGGGCGACACGATGTCCGACAATGGCCTTTTCCGATTTGCGCAGATAAAGGCTTCTCGTGAGTCGCGTGCAAGTCTGTAGATTGTCGATAGCCAAGACTCGTTCTTCCAGCGCCTTCTCGGTCTCACCTCTCTCGGCTCTTACACGGGTATCAATGGAGAGAAATGCGTCATGTTCTTTCTGCAGATTCCACATAGCAAGGCGTCTCATAGGTTCTCCTCTATCCTCTGGACAGCGGTAACCACGGTAGCCGCGATTGCGTCTTCGGTAGGTCGGTAAGCGAGGTGGGAATGAGGTTATCGTTGGCTCTGAGCAAGAATCATCATTCGACCACAAGTTGGTCTGGCCACCGAATGAAACCTCAAATGGGGACCACTCTGCTTCCCAGGCACCTTCTTCATATGGTGAAGAGCTTGATGAGGACGGGGAGATATCATCATCGTCAGAAATCAAGAGTGCACCAACGTCTAAGCAGAGATCCTCACCTTTGGTTGTCAGCTCGCTCTGAGCACGCAAGAACGCTGCAAGCTCCTCGATCGAGCCGGGAGGAAGACTGTAGGTCATCACACGTCCGTGGATGTATGACTCGCCTAAGGCTCTGGCTTCAACTTCACAAGCTGAGAAGGGGCTGCAAAGACTTAAAACAGGGCGCGTCCTCTCGAGAAGTGGATTGCTTTGTCTTCTTGGTCGGGCAAAGGCAGTCGCAAAGAAAACTTGGAGGAGACAATGAATTGCAACTGCACGACAAAGCACAGCTTCAGACTTGTGAGAGCTGGCTTCCTTTGCCTGCTGTCCAAACAATCAGAGCTCTTTCAGGTTATGCTAGTGAACTGTTGAGTTTCGCTGTAATATTGTTGGGACACTTTTGTTGAAGCCATGCCCGGGTCATCGATGGTCTCTGACATTGCAGTCGTCTAGGCAAGGTCGACGCTGTAGTAAACGAGCCATATAATTCCGCCGACAGGTGAAATTGAGGCCGAATCGATGCAATGCCGGAGTAGACACCCCAATGCGGAAGCTCCCATGAGTTTGACCAGGCAAGTGTATCTGCCTCGGTTGAGTAGATTCTCCAGCACAAGATTTCTCAATGCCGTGGAGGGATTCGTAGTGGGTGAGGGCTAGTATCCGTTATCGTCATCATACCTCGCATCGTTGCGTCCTTGGTCATAGGAGTTGTCGATGTTGTCACCGAATCGGTCAACATCGTCGCCGTATCTCTCAACATCACCAACCTTCCTGCCCGCCCAGCCAGCGACGTCATCGGGCACATCCTCCACGTCTTGCACTCCGTTGTCCCACTTTCTTTCGATATCCTGGGGAATGTCTTCAACATCCTGGACCTTCTCGCCGGTCCAGCGGGCGGCATTGTTAGGGAAGTTCTCGACATCTTGCACTCCATCCCGGGCATCATCTTCGAGATCGTACTTGGCGTTTTCGAATTTGTCCTCTGCGGTACTGTCAGCAACGAGCAGAAGCGCCTTGGGTAATATTGTACTGACCAACTTTCTCTCCCTCATGCATCAACAGAGCACCGCCGAGTAGACCTCCAGCTGCGCCCAGGACAGTGTTTCGAACATGGTGGTCTTTCTTCTCTGGCTGCTGTTCGTAGTATTCTCCTCTTTCCTGGCCACCATACCCTTGGTTGTAGCTTCTCTCGCCGTAGCCGCCTCCGCCACCGCCGTAGGATGGCTGCGGGTGCTGGAAGGTGCGTTCGCCAGTTTCGCGGTTAATGAAGATGTAGCGACCATCCCGGTCATCCCATTCTGCGACCCACGGGTCTGTTGTTGTTAGCCTTGAGACCCATTGGACAGGCAGCGAGGAACAATGTTCTGGGGAACCGTGTACAGGAGTTGGGGAGTGCTCACAGGAAACTTGAGGTGGACCACCGTAGGACTGAGGTTGACCTCCATAGTGGGGTTGACCGCCGTATGATTGAGATTGTTCGTTGTAATAAGACATCTTGCGAAGTTCAAGGTGATGGGTAAAGGTAGACTGTGTTAGAGTGCTAAGTTGGAAAGCTGGGTTTGTATCAGTGCAGAGGGACAGGAAGGAAAGGAAGGTGGCGGTCTGCGCAGGAAAGAATGAGAGGTGAGGTGAAGATAAAATGAGGGTGACAGGGTCAAACGAGAGCTGGGTGAGGGCGGTCTGGAATGCGTGGCATCAACGGAAAGGTGACAGGCCAGAACCGTGTCAAACAGGAGGCCAGTGAGGGGCTGTGGCCTTTCATGTTGCGTCCGATTAGTCCTGTTGTGTCTTCACGTTTGCAGTCACACCTTCTTCGCGACTGCAGCTTTCAAAGAATTCTATCATGTTTCAACAAAGCTCATCTATATCTTACTTCAAATTGAGAATAACATGAGAGTCAACTCAGCAGTCGGCTGGTCGGGCAGCTTTGGTATGGCCAGTACGTCATCCTCGTGAATCAAGCTCGCCCAAGCTTTGCCCAGACAATGCTTGTTGTTTGTGCGCTCATCAGTAGCCGAGGGTGGGCGTTCCTTCCTTTCTTCCATCCATCCAAAATGACACGAGCACATATCAGGTCAAAACAGCAAAAAGCACCAAGTTTCGAGGAAAGTGCGGCCCTGCTCAATGTTGAGGATACGATGCGACTTTTTCCGAGAGCGAGAGAATATTCCACTAACAAAGATGCTGTTATTATTTCATGCTTCTACCACGATCCTTTTCCCACTCACTTGCCCGCCTTATCATTTTGCAGACGCTGTGAACCATCCTAGACCTAGAACTATCCATGTACTGTTGTGACTGGTTTTGGCGCCTACATGAACTCCAACTACAGCAAGCTGGCCCAGACTCCTACATCAGCTAGCGATTCTCCTCACATACGCCTCGAAGATGGCGACGGAGCGGACGGGCAGGACTCCGACGGTGACGACGCCATCCTGTCGCAGAGCATGGGCCGAACCATTCGCGATCTGGAACGTCTGGTCGAAGAGGCTGTACAATTTGCCGAAGCATCGATAGCACCCGGAGCCGACAATCAAACCGTCTCACCGGATAATGGAACACAAAGGCTGGTGCACAAGCCCACTCTCGGACTTGCCAAGAAGATCAGTCAATACCTGGAAGATGTGTCATCAAATGCCACCAAGAAGGTGCGCTTGGGGAGCGGCGAATCTCCTAAGTCGAAGATATCTGCTCCAGGATTGGCAGCCTCAGAGGGAGAGAAAGAGCCAGACGAAAAGACCCGTCGATGCCGCGGAGCCTGCAGCGCCGGAGACCTGCGCATACTCCCGCCAGAGCCAGTCGCGGAGCCTTCGCACGAGAGGAGGACGAAGCTAGTCCGCAGTAGAGGCGTGACAGACGCTACCTCAAGTCGTCCTCCGGCAGCTGGATCGTTGCTGGTTCTTCCACAAGTCGGGCCGCGAACGACATCTGCTAGGCGGAAGAATGCTGACAGGCTTACATCACCGCTGTCCATGCCGGCCTTTCGATTGAACGGCGACGAGCTGAGAGTTGAATTCGACGAAGACAAGGAACCACTACTAAAGAGCCCTGAACCCGGCCATGAAAGACATTTCAGCCAAATATTTGGGATCCCTTCCCGGCATGTGAGTATGAGCATGGCACATCCTGGTTCCACCCCCAGCTACAAGATCGACCTCCATGGTGCACGGCATGTTGACATAGCGGAGAACCCGGACGACCTGAACGTCCACAGCACTTGTCACCATGCCCCGGTAGCACGAAATTGGCCAACTTCTCGGAAGCGATTCGCCGCATGGATGAGTTGCATCAATGCCGCATGCATAGGTATACTCATTGGCATATATGCCGGAGAAGTCCCCGCAGTCCAGTATGTGATTGTTGACATCCATCGACAAGTCATCCTTGGCAATGTCTTGCTTTACATTGGCCTAGCCTTGTCGACCTTGCTTTTCTGGCCATTGCCTCTTCTCCATGGACGGAAACCATACACACTTGTGGCTTTGGCCTTGGCATTGTGTTTGCAGATACCCCAAGGTATCATGGTCATCTCGTTCAGAGATCCAAGCGTGCAAAGGTATCGAGTCGTTCTGCTGCTGTCCCGAGGTGCCTCCGGGTTTGTGCTTGGATTCGCAAATATCAACAACTTCGCCACGCTGCTAGATGTTTTCGGCGCATCGATGCAGAGTGATGAATCGCACGAGCTCGGGAGCCCATATGACGTCCGCCGACATGGCGGAGGGATGGGATTATGGCTCGCCGTTTGGTCCTCGTGCTCAGTCGCCTCCATCAGCATTGGTTTCTTGCTCGGAGCACTAATCATAAATGGCACGTCAGTCGATTGGGGCTTCTGGGTCTCATCCCTGCTTTTGATGTTCGTCACATTTCTCAATGTCATTGCCCCCGAAGTTCGTCGATCAGCATTTCGCCGAACTATTGCAGAGGTCACAGGAGAAGGTGGCAGCTTCAGCAGGGTGGCTCGTGGCGAGATCAAGCTCCATCTTACTGGAAATGGGCCTTATTGGTGGGGAGAGGAGATTTTGGCAGGTATCCGGCTGAGCTGGAGAATGGTTCAACAACCTGGCTTCTTGGTGCTTTCAATCTATTGTGCTTGGGTATATGCACAATTCATCCTGGTGATCATGGTCAGTTCTGCGCCGTGTCGATTCTTTGGCCTGTTCGCTGATGACAGCAGTTACTCGGAGCCCTGGCCTCGACCGAATATCGATTCCACCCATATGGGGTCGGGCTTTGCGTCTTTGCGCTGGCTCTTGGATCGGCCTTGGCAGTACCTTTCCAGACTGGTTCCTGGTTCAGTCGATCTCGCTACCACCCTCCTCGGACTGACAGCATGACATTCCAGAAGGCTATGATATGGTCATCCCACACCATAAGACGCGTCTTATTCACTCTTTTCCTTCCCCTGACGGCCATCGCGTACGCGCTCTCTTCAAGAAGCCCGCCATTTCCCATCGCAGTACCCTGTGTCTTTGCTGGTCTGGTTGGCTTTGGTGCCAATTTGGCGATTGCAGAATGCTATGCGCTCATGATGAAGACGTTTGACACTTCTGACCTGCAGCCTGGAATGAATGGTCGGCCGATTCGCGACTCACTGACTGGACGAGTCCGGGAACAAAGGACAAATTTCTCCTGTTACCCGCGCATCAGTGCAGGCATCGCAGTCACTCAATTTCTGATGTTCGTGTTCGGAGCAGTGGCAACAGGCATCGGTGGCCGAGTGGAGCGGAGATTTGGAAACGAAGAATCTGCTGGGATTGTCGCTGGCGTTCTGATGTTACTGACGGCTGCACTCACAGCTGCGCTGTACAAGTGGAAGAGTATACAAATGCTACCCGGCCGTCAAGACCGTGCCGGAGGAGGGAATGAAGAAGGCTAGCAACCTTCGGGCATTCCAAGCGGACTCACGCGTAAGGTGAACATTCTCGAGCTGGGAGAATACACTCGGTGGTCAGAGATTCGACGTCGAAACCAATTAGCAACGGAGCTGCGAGAGTTTGAGGGGTTGTAAATACTCATAATATGGCCGGTGCATCTTAGACCAGACCAATGAATACCGACCTTGATGCTACCTCTTCTGAGATGGCTTCTTCTTGTTGCCTATCTATCAGAAAGGTTCCCCGAACTCAGCATGCATGCGTTTTGCTGGAACGGTGAAAAGCTTTTAAGCAGCGATGTCAGCGGACACTCACCGCTGGCATTCAAACCTTGAGACCAAAGGCAATCTCAAATATGCTGCGATACTCACATGCAGCTTTGTCAGATGTGACGACCGCCCAGATAGAGAAGACGACGGCGGCGCTGCAACGCTAGTAAGGGCGAGGAAAGGAAGTTAAGGCGCGACACAAGCTGATTCAGCGTGCATGTTGGCCGCAACGATTGGCTATTGCATCGGCAACTCGGCTCAGAGAACGAATTTTCAGGAACTTGCCTTTTAACCTTCGGTTTCTGGGCTCCTTCGACTCTCCGGATCGCTGCTCGCTGGGATTCTTGGAGTGCTGTGGAATATCACCACCGGGTCTAGTCTTTTTAAGTGGGAAACAGACATATCCCCTATGCCCAGGACAGTAATAGCATACCTACACAGCTTAGATAATGATTTGCAGTGTGTTGCTTAAATTCTTAGGCGAGCCAAAGAGAGGGCAGGCTTGTGGGCTTGTTATGATTGCGGGGTTTTTAGTCCAGGGAAGGCACGATGCTTTTGGCAGGCGCAGTCTCGTATGTCATCGCGTCTCCGCTTGCTCTCTTCGGCCGGATCCTTTTACCAAAGCATTTCTACACCTTTTCCACCACTTAGGCGAAAGGCAGACACCCTCTTTTCCGGTCGTATTCCCGGGCTCTTGCATCATACTCAGCATACATAACTACTCTGCTGTCGCAAGCACTGCTCTCACGAGTTCACCTTCTTCCGCTCGCTTCATCTTTTCCTCAACTCACCTCGTACAAACTCTGTACTCGTTATCGTTCACCCGCCGCTGACATCCGGTTCACCCAGCGCACGGCGACTCGCATAATCCTATATACCGGGTCCTTACATCCGCTTTTTATCTGACTTTCGGTGCTCCCGAACATGCGAGAGCCGATGTAGAGTGCTCGTTCAACTCTGTCCCAACACTGAACAGAACCACTACTTAGAGCTGGCCCGCCGCATCCTTCACCTCTAAGCCGTTTCCCTCCGTACCTGCAAAGATCCTGTACAAGACAGACACTGCCCCCCATTGAATCAAAGCAAAAGCGCAATCTCACATCCGCCAACATGGATATCGTTGACCGAGATATGGAGCGGGCTGAGGTCCAAGCCACGCGACAATGGTCCCACGAAAGCAAAGAGAGGCGGTCTTTGCGCAGCCAAAGATCCCAAGGATCCATTGGCTCAAGCTTGTCCTCGTCGAGCTCCGACTCCGTCCCCGATATGGGCAGAATAGCGACTGCTGGAGCTTCAAGCGCCAACTCGCCTTCATATAGAGCTGCGAGAACGAGAACCCACCCGATTGAAGACCATAGGACGGAGACACATCGCCTGCAGCACATTCAAACAGTGGGAGCCAGTATAAAGACAAGGACAAAAACAGACGCAAAACCTCTGCCGGAGTTTGGAGGCGGGAAGCCCTATCCTCCCGACCTACCGCCGCAGGAGGAATATGTCGTTGAGTTTGATGGGAAAGATGATCCGCTGCATCCCCAAAATTGGCCTTTCAAGAGAAAGTGAGTTGATCCGGCGCATCTTGCCGGCTTTAGTGGGTGCTGACAGGGCCACAGATTGTACATGGGCGCCATTCTGGCATACGTCTGCTTCTGCAGTACTTTTACCTCGTCCGTCTTCTCCGCGTCCACCTTCAGCGTGGCGGCTCATTTTGGGGTGAGCCCCGAGGTAGCTACGCTGAGCACCTCCCTCTACGTACTGGGATACGCGTTCGGACCGCTCATTTGGGGCCCATTTTCGGAGCTTCAAGGTACAATGCTTGCTGGTGTCGCGCAAAGGAAATATGCTGATTGACTGCTTAGGCCGGAAACTCCCTATCATGGTCGGTATGTTTGGGTTCTCGGTGTTTTGTTTCGGCTGCGCCGCAGGAAAAGACCTCCAGACGATCATGATATGCCGGTTCTTCACTGGTTTCTTCGGCTCATGCCCACTTGCGGTCGTGGCCGCTGTCTTCGCCGACATCTTCGACAATACCCAAAGAGGTACCGCCATTGTGATATTTTCCTCAATGGTGTTCATGGGACCTATGTTTGGGCCCTTCCTTGGAGGATTCATCAACAAGAACCCGGGTCTGGGCTGGCGCTTCAACGTCTATTTTCCAGGCATTATGGGCTCCATTGCTCTCATTCTGGTGACACTGTTTGTCCACGAATCTTACGCCCCTGTTGTGCTGGTCAACAAAGCCGCCGACTTACGCCGTCGAACCAAGAATTGGGGGATTCATGCAAAGCAAGAAGAAGTCGAGGTTGATTTCAGAGAGCTCGTGACTAAGAATTTCTCCCGACCAATTCGACTTCTTGTTTCGGAACCCATCATCCTGGCCATCACATGCTACATGTCCTTCATCTACGGCCTGCTGTACTGTTTCTTGACGGCCTATCCTCTGGTCTTCCAGGGGGTGCATCACATCACACCTGGTGTGGCCGGCTTGCCCTTCTTTGGAATGGTTGCTGGCATTTTCATAGTCGCAGGCTATATCATCTACGACTCCAAGAACTACAACAAGAAACTGGCCGCAAATGGTGGTATCCCGGTGCCGGAATGGCGTCTGCCACCCGTCATGATCGGAGGCGTGTTGTTCGCAGCTGGTCTGTTTTGGTTTGGCTGGAGTGGCTACAAAGCGTCCGTCCACTGGATCGTCCCGACCCTCTCGGGCCTGTTCACTGGTTTCGGCCTGTTAGCCATTTTCATCTGTTGCTTCAACTACCTCATCGACTCTTACCTCATGTTGTAAGTTTCGCACGAACCCGGCATACGTGGTATCGACTGACATGCATAGTGCCGCATCGGCGATTGCAGCAAACACGTTCCTCCGGTCTTGCCTCGCAGCAGGGTTCCCGCTATTTGCACGGCAGATGTTCAACAATCTCGGAATCGAATGGGCGGCAACCCTGCTCGGCTGTATTGCCACACTCTGCGTGCCCATTCCAGTTGCCTTCTACTTCTACGGCAAGAAGCTTCGCCAGAAGTCCAAATTCGCCCCTACCATGCAGATTAAGAAACCCGTGGATGAGGAGAGCACTGGCGATGATAGTGACGAGCATGACTTGAATGTGGCGGCTCTACACGCCACGAGAAGTCGAGCTCACCATGATTTGGAGGTTCGAAGCAGAAGAAGTCGTACTAATGGTAGCTTGGCGAGCACCCCGAGCAACGCTGCTCAAGATCCTGAGAAGACTTCATAGAATGGGTTAAAGACAAGGGGAGCCGCCTGTTCCAACTGCGGTGGTACCAACTCATCAAGTTGGACGGATGTGGCTTCGACTACAACCAGCCTGGATACGAGCTCGAACGGGTTGTCTTCCGCGACAACTGTGGTGAATTGAGCTCCTCAGGATACCTGTCACGTTGTAGCTGGCGGCCGTCAGTGTCTATATCATTTAGTGTCAAGAATACAGGTTCCTCCTCCAACGCAGTAGAGGAATTGTATATGTTGTTCCTGCAAGTATGCTATCTCCCCGTAATCAGTTCCGAAGCATCCACGACGATCATTGGTGGACATGCTTCAAGTCCCGGAGGCCGTCAGTCAGACAACTGCCGACACGCTTCGAGCATGATGATTCAAGCGAGTTACAGCTACACATGCTGCTTCTCGAATCAGTTGGACTCTGAGGTCAGGAACGAGAAAAGCTCTGAAGTCTTGGCTGTGGGCGAGAATCTCAGTTGCTGATAGAATCATTACCGACCTCTGACAAATCGCGGAATTTGCTCCCGCCTCGTTGGGCGGGTAGATCTGCCCTTCGAGATCTTACAGAATCATCCGCTCCAATCCGATCCTTCTCTCGAGCCATCGTCCACTTTTAACCGCGACTTGCTGCCCCTTGATTGCACCATACCTGCACCGGATCAGAAGAATCAAAAGCTCGGCAGAAAAAGATGCGTCTGTCAGTTCAAGGTCCATCTCAAACGTGCAGATACTTAAACACCCGGTCCTCTCGCGTCACTTCAACCACCCTTCCCTCCTTCACACGACCTATCTCCAACCCGACCGCACGTCTTACCAGCTTACATCGAATTGCCCTACAACAAACCCGAACATTCGCCTCATCAACCACCACCATGGCATCAGACTCATTCTTCGAGGCCGTCAAATCTCGCCGCACATACTACCAACTCACCGACGACTCCCCCATCTCCGACAAGAAGATCCACGAAATCGTCGACAACGCAATCACAAACGTGCCCAGCTCCTTCAACTCGCAATCCACCCGCGTGTTGGTCCTCTTGGGCGAAGAGCACAAGAAGCTATGGGGCGAGATCGTCATCCCGATCATTAAATCCGTGGCGCCTGCGGAGGCCTGGCCCGCGAGCGAGCAGAGATTGAACGGCTTCAAGGCCGGCTATGGTACCATTTGCTTTTACGAGGATCCTAAGGATGTTGCGAAGTTGCAGGAGCAGTATCCGCTTTATGCGGATAAGTTCCCACAGTGGAGCGAGCATACGAATGCTATGCATCAATATGTTTGTAAGTGATTAATTCTCCTTCCCCTGACTTTTCGAGACCACGAAATGTGAGGAAGAGATGTTTGCTGACTAAGCACCCCCAAACAGTGTGGACGGCTCTCGAGCTAGAAGGCTTCGGCGCCAATCTCCAGCACTACAATCCGCTGATCGACGAGAAGATCGCAGCCACTTGGGGCGTCGAGCAGAATTGGAGCTTGAAGTCGCAACTGGTCTTCGGCACGCCCGCTGGGAAGCCGTACGATAAGACGTTCAAGCCTCTGGAGGAGAGAGTTTTCGTTCACGGCGCGAAGGAGTAAAATACGACACGAGTGTCAGAATTACTCGTATGCAGTCTAGCTTTGTGAGATAGGGGTTCGATGAGCGTTCAGAAGACCGCGTTCAGAGAGGTAGATGAATGGAATGGGAAGAACTGAGTCATTTGACTCTGGCGAGCCATGAGCACCTACCCGACCACGTGGTGTCTGTTCCTTCTTCAGTGAGAAATTGGGAAAGCACTTTCCCTGGCAAGTTCACCGCTACAGTCATCAGTACTCTTGCTCTTTCTTTGTCTTGTCTGCTCGTGGCATCCTGTTCTGCTAACGAGCCCCAGATCTTCGACTGGCACACCATCATTCTGCCTCTTTTTGGCAAATACCCTCCACCTTCTCATCAACAGTTTCGGTCGGGGGTATCGTGCAGTCCGACAGGCTTACAGAAAAAGCTGGTGGGAAAAGATCACACAACATGTGCAGCGTTACGCTGTCACATAGGTCATCGCAGGGTCAGAAAATACACCTTTGTTCTCAACCCACGGCAGCGCTTTCAAGGCCGTGGCCAAATGCGGCGAACAATGACAACGAGCTGATTGCTCTGGTGCCCACCTAGCGCGATTTCTATTTTCGCACCCGCAATTGAGGCCGGTCTGTTCTCCTTCTTTCCATTTCGCCGTTTGTGAGGTTTTTTTTAGAGGTGGGGGAGGGGACGTTTGTCTCACTGGTGCCCTCGTTGGAGGTTGCTAAGTGCCATAAGCTTGTCGTGGCTGTGAAAGCTGTGGTGACGATGCCTCTCTCTTCCTGTTCTCTCCCAACATCTCTACTCGAGTTATCTGCTTCGATTCATCGACTTATATGTATAACACGGTGCTATCGACTCCACTCTTTTTGAATACTACATTATGGCCAGACCTTCAGCCGAGATGCAAGCTAATCGGATTGTTGACTCTCAAACTTCCTTCAAGCTTGACGCCAGCGCCGCCGAAAGAATAACAATCCTCCATCTTCCTGCGGGACTTCTTCTTCTATGCGCGACGCATCTTTCCACCAAGGATCTCCGGAATGCGACCAATGTCTGCAGGTTCTTCAACAACGTTTTGAGACTAGAGTGTAAGCAGTCTAGCATCCTTAGTTGTAATTGTCTTCTTCTGGCTCTGACTAACCACTTATAGTGTTCCGCCACATCTTATGGCGATTCAAACCCCTTTACCCAGGGTATCTTGATTTTGTTCCGCAAATCCCGGGTCGGGTCGCCGTAGCCAACGGACACGGCCTTGCGACTATCCTGACTAACAGTCCCGACATTCGCTGCTCCGTTCGGCACCTGTGCGTTGACTTCAGTGAAGCTTGTCGACAATGCTATCCTGAATATTGCCACTTAGAGAACAACGTTTATCCCTGGGGTCCCGGCTGCAAGTTGCTTCGGGAACCTCTGTCAACAAAAATGGCAGGTCTAAGGACCCTCCAGCTTAGTGGCGACTTGGAGTCGCTCTTGAACGAGCTGCCGCCCATACAGAGTCTGATTTACCTGCGTTTGGTGAGTACCCAGCACCGGAAAACTATCGGAATCGACCTCATGCTCGCAGCTCTTGAACGCCAATCTACGATCGTACGCCTACAACTCGATGATATAAACATCTGCAACGGGCTCAGGCCGCCCAGAAGCCCAACTGAATCAGAGAGTGAGGGCTGGGATGCCGAAGGCGAAGTGGACGTACCAGTATCCGCGGGATCTCATGGCAACGTCGGACTCGAGGCTCTGTCATGCTTTGGGATTGAAATCGACGAGGCCGCTCTCGGAAAAGTATTATCGAAGCTCGTTCGTTTGAAAGTATTGACGATCGAAAGAGCCAGCGACGGTGACTTAATCGACATAGAGTTTTCGGGTGGTTTCCATGTCCCAACCAAGCATCTCTCTGCGGCACTGGCCCAAGCCGCAGCGAGTCTTGAGCAACTTTCCTTCGTCCCAATTTTCGACATTTACGAGTCCATCGAAGACATATCTTTGTTCGAATCATTGAGACATTTCTCGAGCTTGCGAGACCTCGTCATCTACCCTGAGCTACTCATTGGAAGGATGTCGTGCCCCAACTGGATTATTGTCACTGAGCCTCAACCATGCCACGTTCTTGCCACAAAGCTTCCGTCCAGCTTGGAAACTCTCACATTGGCGATCAACCTGGTTCAAGCTGATCGCCGAGGTGTGGCATACTGAACCGACATCATCAAAGGTATCTTACTGGAGCGCACTAGACTATCGAAACTGAAACGCATCGTGTTCCTTGAGTTAAGAAACTTCAGGCCGCTCGCGCACCACGCCGACTGTCGTTGCGAACGGACTGATCCGGATCGGTGCCACCCAAAGAATCGAAAATCGATGCACCTGACTCGGGCGAAGTCGCCGGCCAACTACGCATATTTCCAGAGCGCGGTCATCGTTTGCAGATCGGCTGGGATCGAGCTGACGATGGTGGAGGAGGACGACCGTGTAAATGTAAGGAATATGGTCGTGGACAAGAAACAGAAGATGTGGAGTTTTGAGAGCAGAGATGAGTGGTTACCGAGCATGCCGAAGTGGATTTACTAGTGCTGGATGGACGAGTGGCTTCTGCTGATGCTTCTCTCCTACTCTCCTCTCTCCCTTGTGATGCAACCCTCACAAAGCTTTCACTACATGGGCACAATCACAGAAGTTATCGATAAGAGCGAAGTGCCTTTTCGACTCGAAACGAGCATCACGAGAGGACTGACACCAGGACACGACTCGTATCTGTTCAATAATGATGTCTACACAACTTGCACTGATTCACCTTCTACTCACCTGTTGCTGGAGGCTGTTACCTTCAACGTGGGCAGCTTTGTCCTGCTGGCTTTCACCACTTCTACAGCTTCACAGTGGACGCAACTCGGGGCAGTCAAGTACACGGAGCACGCCTCTCGCGCAACGAATAACTGCCCCCAAAGCATTGGTACGCGACAGACTATTTCACTGTCGGTAATGGAAGTCCAAGCAGTGGTGGCTGCCTACTGCACATCATATCTTCTACATCTCAGGTCCCTCCAGATCCTTTCCAGACTACAACCTTTACCTTGAACATCTACCTGGAAGAGAAAATTGCAATCGACAAGATCCTTGGGCAATCATGGCCAAAGAGCTGAGTGACCTTCCGCCTGAGATCTTGATACGGGTTTGCGCCTTTCTACCTGGGCAGGATCTCAAGAATGTCCTGCGAACCTCTAGGCACTTCAACCGCGCCCTGAAATCTTGTCGTAAGTCCCTCAATTCCCCATACTCTCACTACTGACTCCTCCTCCTCCTCAAGCCGCATATGCTGACAGCGAAACAGTTCACCGCAACATCCTTGTACAATTTCAAAACACCTCCATCCACATGCATCTGAGCAGCATCGATGGACAGACAGTAGCTCGTGATGGGCACGGTCTTGTCTCAAAGCTGAGGTGCGATAACCACCTTGCCTCTTCAGTCTTCCACATGTCCATCGATTTGAGGGTTTGTGAGATCTGTCGAAGAGATCAGGCGGCAAGAGTAGGTGGCCTGCAGCTGAGACTAGATGGTCTGTTTCCATGCGCCTGTGAACTGATTGGAAGGACGATGTTCAAGGAGATGGTAAACTTGAAAAGCTTACAAATTAATGGGGACGGTTCGGTCATTCTCAATGAGCTACCTGTCCTACCAAAGCTTGAGAGCCTCCGTCTTCGCGTCCCTCCAATGCATCGAAGCCTGCGGCTTCTCACTCACGAGTCATTCCGCCGATTTTGTTGCAAACCCAAAACTTTCCAGGATGGAAGTTTACGACACCACCATTTCGTCCTCAAGGCTGAACCACCACCAGGAAAAGTTGACCACTGCACAACACCAACTCGAATTACTCACCTTGACGCCCGGAGAAAGTGAAGCAGATCGCCGTACGCGGTTGCGAGATTGCCTCAGTCCTCTGTTTACTGCCCTGACTCTGTCAAACGTGAAAATGGATCAGGTCGATTTTGAAGATCTGTTCTCGAAGTTATCGAGGTTGACAATATTGACACTACACCGAGGTAGGTCTCTCGGAGGCCAACATACAAGCTCAATGGGCAATCTGCGACTCAGCGACCTCTATGCAGCCATTCTCAAGACCAAACAGACTTTGAAACGTCTAAGCATTGTCTACGACATCAAGACAGATGGGTTCCAGAGAGACACCAGCCTCCTAGGATCTCTAACGAGCTTTCGGGCCCTCAAGCATCTCACCATCAAGCCTTGCTTACTGGTGGGACGCTGCGTGTGTCGCTACGTATCAGTTGTCACACCCGTGTTTCCGCAGGATGAATTCGCGGCTATGCTACCCGCCAGCATTGAATCTCTCACACTGGTAATCGACACCCTACAACCCAGGAGAATCGGAAACTACCGTCCCGACCTGCTCCGCGGCATCTTGCAGGATCGAACCCGTCTCCGGGAACTCGGAAAAGTCCTTTTTCTGGAAATCTACGAATACCAGTCCAATTCGTTCGAAGCTCGGTGCGCATGCCCGCACAGCCTACCAACGCGGTGCTTTGAAAGAAAACCTGATGGTACAGCAAAGAGTCCGGCGATGACTGGCAATGAAGCCAAAGTATTCTGGGAGAAAGCGAGGAAGTGTGAGGAGGCAGGTATCAGTGTGACTTTGATTCAGGACGAGGATGTCAAGGACTGGTCCCCGCAGGCGAGGTATGAGCTGGTGAAGTTTTAGTCGCTGAAAAGCTGTGCCAGGATGCGTTGTTCGATTCAAACCAGCAAGTGTCATTCCGGAAGGGGCGGAAGAACAAAATTCTGCCCATGTCGATTGCCTTCCAGCATTCGTGTAAGCGCAGACATGTGGGTGCAGATTCAGAGGAAGGTCCAAGAGTGGATCGGGCGTTTGAAATCAGCTCAAGAGAAGAAGCTTGTATCTAGGAGGGCCCGTTACATTTTGAATGCGAAGAAGCCTCGACTTGGATAAGATGTGATACCACATGCGATCCAATCTGCGCTGGACCGTCTCTTGATCCATTCGACGCTCCTTCCACCACGTCCGCCGTGATATCATTGCCGCTGCTGCTCGATCTACAGAGCGGAAGGCCCGACCCTGGCTTGTTTTGGTTTGTTCTCATTGAGTGTGTCCAGAATTCTCCGTCCGCTGCCATTTCAAAGAACTCTTCACTCCTTGCGTCTTTCTGTGTTTGTCTCCGGACTAAGGCTAAGTCTGTTCCTGTAAGATCACGGCGAGAAATCAAACATGCAGATGGTCAAAGCACGGATCTCATGGTCCATTGTCCTTGTTCACTCTCAGATCTTGTCTTTGTGTCCCAGTTTGTCACAAACAGCCAAACGCAGTTTATCTTCTCATTTTTGGAATCTGGCATTCTTCACGATGGTGCACTCTTTAATTTCATCTTGGGACATTACTGAACGCGCTTGCCCCGTTGGTGGTGAAGTCACTGCAGAATGGCTGTGGCAGAGGTGTCGGTCGTGATGGACCGCGGTGAAGCCAATGCTGCCGCTGCCGATGCCCGTGCCACTGCTGTCCCAGGCTGTACCTGCCTGTCTCGGAAGGGACAAAATAAACCGCCGGTTGGACCCCCGCACAACGCCAAACCACCGGCGGTTCATTCTGTCCCCCACGAGCCTGTGAGGCACGACCTACCTTGCATACAAATATGTCGTTTTATATCTACTTATCATCGTCCTCATCTCTCCCCCTCATCGACCACTAAGTCTCTACACTCAGGCTAGTGGTCGCAAGCTTTGTCAACCATGGCTGGAATCCTCGATCTCCCAACAGAGATACTCGCCCAGTGCGCGTCTCATATGGAGCGAAAAGACCTCAGAAACCTTCTAGTTACCTCGAAACGACTTTCGAAATTGAAAGGAGAGCTATTTCGCGACATAACCTTGGGATTCACGGGCAATGATTATAGCAAACCGATGATCACCAGCACACCAACGTATCCCAGGCCCGATTCCAGACGCCACGTTGGCGATCATCGACCCAGACTCATCGATAAGTTCTGTGCTGACATGACCCTGGCTCAATATGTGCGACACCTCCGGCTCGAACGAGTGTTCTGCAAGCGTTGCGTTCGAAAACATCCACCAAACTCCGATGACCCTGACGCGTGGATAACGAGATACGGCGGATGTGATTGCTCAGAACTTCCAACCTACTCGTTCCCCGATTTTAGCAATCTCAAGGCTTTGCACGTTGTCGGAGACATGAACGACCTGCATTTACAGAACGGTCTCTGCAACATTGATGGAATTCGCCACCTTACTTTGGAACATCGTGGATCTGTTTCTCTAAGCAGCACTGTCTTCGAAAGTGTGGTGAAAACCATCATGCAGCCTCCACTACGGTCTCTAAAGTTGCAAAACTTGATGATAGCTCCACCAAGACAAGATGAACCTCAAATGTCTTATCCTCCTTCGAAGTCGATAATCGATAAGCTTACGATCGACTGCGGCAACTTCAGCTTCCGCCATCTCGAAAAGTTGATCACAGAGCTCGAAGGCCTGAGAACCCTGAGCGTACTGAGGACGAGAGGTAGACCCAGCAAGTGGCTCGGCTACAGTGGCCCGAGGGGAGCAGGCTACGATGTTGGTGAATTGGAACAGGCCATTGCCGCTGTCTCTGACTCTCTCGAACAACTCAAACTCTTGCATACCGTCGGCTACGTCTATGATGGATACAAGACTACTTTGACTAGCCTGGGCAAAGTGAAACGCCTCAAACGTCTCATAATCGACCCTAGTCTTCTTATCGGACGGCGGATATGTGACTACGCGGAACCAATCAGCCCCATCAGAACTCCGAACTCACTTGCACATCTGCTGCCACCGAGTCTCGAACATCTAGCAATAGCCATAGACTTTGAACAAGTCAGCCGGGACTCGAATCTCAGGAATGGCATCGTCAAAGGACTGATAGAAGGAAAAACATGTGGCCACCTGAAGCGCTTGAAACAAGTTTTCTTTGTCGAGCTGATCTGCTATCAGGGTAAGCGAGCAGGAAGTTGCGCCGATTCACGAGTGTGCAAGGTGTGCTACAGCAGTGATCCTTACAGAGCAGACTATCGGCCTATCAATATCAAGCAAGCTGAGAAGTTTGTCAGGGCACAAGACGTCTGCAAAAGTGTTGGAATTGAACTACTCTTGGTTGGGGAGGATGAGGTTAGAGGAAGGACGGAGGAATGGGCAAAATATGTGGAAGCGTTCGATTGGTGATGATTCGTGGTCGGCTGTCTAGTCTGGGGAAGTGCTTTTAGACAGAACTGCGTGAATGTCATGTCACAGAACTCGGTGTATGCATTGGAAAGTTGCGCTGGTGGAGCTCAAATTGAAAATGCTGTCAGCTTGGGAGTCATGGTATGTCAAAGCTCTCACTCGAAATTCTCTTTCATTGCTGCGAAAGTGTGAAATAACCCAAGATGAAACAACAGGCTGCAAATGCAAAGAATCCAGTTGAAATGAAAGGTGCTGCATCCTCGAGTTGCTTTTCGTGATCGCATGGATCTGAAAACATCGTGAATCGCATCCGGCTCCGATAACCATACAAAGTGGTTGAAATCATGCGCATACAGAAGTCGTGGAAACTCGGGATGGTGTAGACCGCGAAGATGGCATTCTGAGTGGAAAAGAGTCAATATTTGAGGACCGAGCAGCCGGAAGAATGTATTTGATGAAGGGAAGTCCTTACGAGCAGCAAAAGTACAATTGCAAACGCATACAGCGTGGGCGATGGGGGCCTTGGCCGCATTCTTCAGGTTGTCGTTCCAATGGCTGTATGAAACTGGAGGTGATTGAGAGAACGGAAAGACGACGGGTTCTAAGGTGTGTTGTGACATCGTTAAATGGACCCCGTAATCAAGTTATTTTTTCCATCTTGTCATCGAGTTCCAAAGGCTACAACACGAGCAAGAAGAGCGTCCTAAGGTGGTACGAACCTTAACAGTCTACAGTATGTTCAAAAAGGTACCGGGGGCCCATTCAACTCGGAGACCATTGGATCCCGGTTCTAGTACGGAGTACCAGGAGCCGGGCTGAGCAAGGCTCCAGATCTCAGGGCTGCGCCTTGGCGTCGTTGATTGGCTTACCGAGGTTGATCAACCGGCACGGGATATGAGTTATTTCCGACCTGCCATGGCAATAGGTACCTGCCTGCAGCCTTGCAGGTTTCAGTACCTCGTACGGAGGCGTGCGTTTTAAGTCTTTACCGCGCCAATTCAAATGACATCAGAGACAGTCATAGTATATGATTTTCTAGCTATTTTAGGCGTCCCTTACCCATAGTTGCCTAGAGTCGTGACTAGCTAAAGACCACTCCAGGCGGTCAGTACGCTACTGGCTAAGCGCGATAGGCAACTCTACCCCTAAGAGAAGAAATAGTCTAGACGGTCTTTTGAAGCATTGTCATTCATTTCTTGGCACGGTAAAGACTTAAAACGCACGCCTCCGTACTTTCCAGTTGGTCTTGGCGGCTGCAAACCATCAAATCTCTCGCGGATGATACAAGTCTCCGAACATGCCTGGCCCTGCAAAATCCTGTCAAGTTGACAAGCATGCTTGCAAGGCTTGTCGGAGATCCAAGATCCGATGCTTTACAGATACGTTGCACCACGGTCAATATAGTTGAGATTACGGCCAGGAATGACTTTTGAATGCAAGCAACCGGGTGAAGCAGCCTCGACTGAGCCGACAAGTCGGACGTTGTTAGACTCCATGCAGATCGCCAGACAGCCTTCGCCCGTTTCTAGAAGTCCTTGCGCCAGCAGGTCCAAATTTGGAAGCGTGGACACGCTCTCTTCTGCTTGATGCATGTAACATGGCTACACCATGTTTCGAGCGTGTCTCGAGACTGATCACTGGGGCATATAAGAAGTGTTCGTCTTGAGACGTTGTTGCTGTTCATCACTTCGTCTCTCAAGTACAACAAGCTCAACATAACTGTGTTTACTCGGTGCTCTTCATAGCGACCATCATCACCGCCGCAACAGAACCCGCCACTGTTTTTCGACTCTTTCAAGGTTCAATCGGACTACTTTCCAGCGTACCCGCAACTCGGCAGCAAACATGACTAAGGACTGCTCCCATGTCCACGGCTACATTGACCCCAACTGGCCAAGACCCGACAATTCTGGCTCAGCTTGTATCATTATCTTTGGGTGAGTCTACCACCATTCCTGCTCTCAAGCACTTCCATGCTAACGATGTACAAGATATGTCCCATCCTTCACTCTCGGCGTACTAGGAGTCTCGCTCTTCGCACTCGCACTCCTCCTCCACAGCTGGCTACTGCTACGGTATCGAACATGGTTCTTCAGTACTGTCGTCATCGGCACTCTCATGGAGATTGTCGGCTATGTCTTCCGAAGCTTGGCCTCGAAGCTCAACCCCTATTCCGTGGCGTACTTCGTGGGCCAGTATTTCTGCATCGTCGTGGCACCGGTGTTCTACTCTGCCGCCATCTACAGTCTCCTAACAGTCATGATCAATCGCGTGGGAGCCGAGTATGCGCCACTAAGGCCGAAAGTCATCCTGTGGACGTTCGTCTCGTGCGACGTTGTGGCGACTGTCATCCAGGTCTTGGGAGCAAGCTTGATTGGCTCGGCGTACTCGAACGATAAAGATCCAAATGTCCCCAACCATATCTTGCTTGCCGGATTGGCATTTCAGGTCCTCGCCTACGCAATCTTCCTTGTTCTCTACATCACCTTCATCCATAAGGCACACGCGGCGCTCACTCCACGGCTGCGCAGATTCGCGGCTGCGACGCTCTTTGCCGCGCTGGCGGTGTATTTACGCACGATCATCCGTCTCGCTGAGACGGCCGAGGGACTTCTCATGTTTCTCTCTACCCACGAAGCTATCTTTGGATGCTTGGAGTTCTTGCCTATAATCTTGGCTCTGTATATCTTTGTTGTATTCCATCCGGGGAGGTATCTTGCTGCGAAGAGTAAGAGTCCGGTCTTTAAGCCTTTGGTGCAACTGTCGGAGTTGTGATTGGTGGCGAGCTGGATGTTTCTTTGCACGGGGTTATGGACCATGAAGGATTAAGCCAGCTTGCCGGTAACATCTGTGGCTCAGGGTCATGATGGCACTGGGAATGGCGGCGCTAAGATAATTGGGCCTTGGAATTCTACACATACATGAAATAAAATCGGTCTTTCATGTTCCTCGAAACATCATCATAAACATCAATACCATAAAGAGGGGGATGAATCCTTAGCCTCTATCCACTATGACCTTGAGCTACTAGTAGACTGCTCCCTTGGAAATGAATCGATAATGCTACTTATGGCCATTAGCACGTCACAAATTGAGCTTCCTCAAAGCAGCCGCGACAAGTAAGAACACAAGTGAACTGGAACTTTTTAATGATACTGAGAGATCGCTATGGAGCAGAACCTGGACTCGCGATCTTAGAACGTTCATGGAGTCGTCATATCGAACGCCATGAGCTCTGAGTTGCATGACGAGAAATTCGGGGTGATTTCGAGTGCTACAGGGCGATTCCGATGTCCTAACTTGATCGCACACCGTGTAGCTGGAAATCCCGCTCGTCGATAGCCAAGCGTTCGACTTCCGATCTGCATTTCCGAGTGAACTGCGCCTTCCCATTGCTGAGATCTGCTGGCACAGAATTTCCTCAACGCCTGAACGGTTTCAGAAGCGAAGTGTGCAGCCTGTTCGGAGATCATGAATTTCCGAACGCCTGCCAACTTCTTGGCGTCCATCCCCTGGGGCCGGGACGAATTCGCTTCAGTTCACCGAGTGTGGAGAGAGTCTAGCTCCGATATGGCGAGTACCTGGGTTTTGGCCCTCTCAGGTCTCGATGGATATATCTGTTGTCCGAATTTGAATGGGAATGGATCGATGATTCGTCGACATATATGAATATCTGAAACATTCCCAGGAGCCAATTCTCCCAGCACAGCATCACTTCAAAAAGCAGCTCTTCAGCACAACAGGTTTTCCATAATAACGAGTTTCAGCACCGAGCAGTTCACAGGGCCCACAATAACTATAATACCTTCGAACATGAAGGTATTGATTGTTGGAGCTGGACTTGGCGGACTTTGCCTTGCCCACTGCCTCCAGAAAGCTGGTATCGATGTGCTGGTCTTCGAGAGAAGGGTGAGTCGATTCGTGTCTGAGGCACATAGATTTCGGCCTCTTTTCTAACACGACGTAAACCCAGGCACAAAACGGCGATGAACATGCCGGATATGGCATACACCTCGATGCAAATGGAAGACGTGCCCTGCGGAGCTGCATACCTGCTCCTAACTGGGCCGCTTTCCAACAAAAGAGCACGACGGCAGGGACTCAACTATTCTTCCGCGACACAAACCTTCGCGTACTGGCAGAGAGAGATGACGCCAAAGTTTCTGGACAGCCAGCACGTGAGGTGGAGCGGCGGGCGATTGGGCGCATGGAGCTCAGAGACCTTCTCTTGTACGGACTGGCAGACGGCCCTTCTCCAAGGATCCGCTGGAACTCGTCTTTCAGTCATTATATCCAGCTCGATGACGGACGGGTGAGAGTGCACTTTGAGGGTGATACGACTGAGGAAGGCGATGTCTTGGTCGGCGCAGACGGCGCAAATTCAAAAGTCCGACAGCAATATCTTCCCGATGTCGAACGGCTCGATCTTGGCATAGCGGCCATTGCAGGGCGATGCGTACTCGATGAGCGGTCACTTGAAGGACTGCCAACCGAGATGATCAACGGCTCACTCAACAACATCGTCCCATCGAGCAGAGGCTGGATGTTCGTGTCATCTTGGAATCTGCCTGACATCAAAAGTCATGCAAACAAAGACAAAAAGTCCTTGCAGATGGTCTGGGCATTTGTGTCATCACAAGAAGAGCTTCCGCTCGACGTCGATCGCCTTAAACCACGAGAGCTGCAGCAACTCGTCATCCAGGGTATTAGAGACTGGTCGCCGGCTTTGAAGAATTTGGTGATGAGGGCTGACAAGCATACCATCTCACTGATCCCGTTGCGGTGTATGCCGTTCCTCGATCCGTGGACTCCCAGCAACATCACCGTCCTAGGAGATGCAATCCACAATATGACACCTATGGCTGGGGTCGGTGCCAACACGGCCCTGAGAGACGCCGAGCTTCTCACGGAGGTACTGGTGGATGCTGCGGCAGGCAGTCTGACCGTGACTGAAGCTATCGGGCTCTATGAGGAGAAGATGCGGCTGTACGCTAATAATGCCGTCGGGCTGTCAAGACGAAACGCCGAGAGTGCTTCCTCTGGACATGTCCTTCAGCGACGGATGTTCAGGACACTGTTGCGGGCTGCGCAGACCTTTCCGGTCGTGATGCGGAAAACGACTGGACGTTCGGCTATGGTGAGGCAGTGATCGGTGTCATGCTCGAATAAACTATGCTGGGACTGAGCGCCATTGCTCATTTGTCCTTTCGCTTCTTGTTTGCTATCACATGGTGTGGACGGGAGGCACGGGGTTTCCGATTCGGGTTCTGGAGTTTCTTGGGTCAGAGGGAAGACTAGTGTATCGATTGAGCGTGACAGCTCCTTGACTTGATGATTCTGTCTTAGGCATGCGGCGGAAGCCGTCGGACTAGCTGAGTTTCTGGCTGCAGCTGCGACTCCTTTGGGAGGAGCTATCCATTGTTTGTCCTTTATGTGCTCCTCCCCCTCCCTTTCCTCGAATTCTCTTCTTTCGCAGCCTACACAACCCATTTGCCACCCTCGCCTATGGGCACGTTCAAGGTTTGTACTCAGCATGGATGCGCAAGAGCTGCCACAGATGTCACGAGATTCTTACAAGGAAACCTGTGTCGCCCTGGACATTGATTGAGCGCCTGCATGCGCAAACGCAATTCCATCCAGAATCCATTGTATTTGCCCTGAAACCTGCTGCTGTTGACCTTATCACAGTGTGCAACATCGCCCGAACTCCAATAGTACAAAGCTCTAAAGGCCCCAGACTGAGCCGCTCCGCACAAAGGCGCTCCGCAAAATATTTCCAGCTTGACGACTGCCCCTTTCGAGCGTAGCAGATGACTTCAATGCGTGGTCTATATGTACCTAGACCGGCTGATTGACACCCTATTGTCCCCATTCGATGGTTTCGGGACCGTCTAAAACTTGACCACGACCGGAGCGGCGTGAATCTATCGCCTCTGACACCAGATGGAACCTCCTCCAATACAGAGCGCATTGGGTGCGTTGGATTCCTTGTCAATATCAGAAGAAGATGTCCCAACGACGATCCTGGATCTGCCGCCCGAAGTCCTCGTCCACTGTGCTTCGTACCTCTCAGGAGGAGATATCAAACATATTCTGGAGGCATCGAAATACCTCTACGAGGCATTGAGATCGGAAGGTAAGTCCGGGGAGTCTGATGGCGCTGGTACAAATGACTCTCTGGGCCTAGAGATACGTTTTGTCCCTGTACTGACGACATTTTCAGTCTTTCGAAATCTCGAATGGCGCTTCGGAACGCCCACTGTGCAGTGGCCCAGACGTTATCCTCCCGGCTCGATTTTATCTCGCAATGCACACGCATTGGCGGAACGAATGTTGGATGGCTCGTTCCCTGTCGAAAATCTCTGTTGCGTGTCGATCCACTGGAGCAATTGTCGAGCATGCCTACTAGAAGAACGTGCAACAGCAGACTCGTCGCGGAGAGGACCTCCATTCGCGCCTCGCTGCAACCTCGTCACAACTTCTATTTTCGAGCAAATGACAAAACTCGTCACCCTGCGCCTGTGGGGTAATGCCGATCCATTGCCCAAAGGTCTTCCAATGCTTCCGAATCTCCGTTCCTTAACTCTGGGCAAAGGCTACCTGATTCACGGTTGGCATTATGCTGTCGGTACTCTCGACTACCAAGACCTCAGAGCACAGTTGAAACAGCCACGGCTCGAACGTATTGAGATTGTTTCTTTGGAGATATGTGAAACAGACACCACCGAGAGCTTTGGTAACCTCGAGAAAATTCAGTCAAGCACAGTCACTCACGTGGTCCTTGAAAATGCTCAGGTGAGTGGTCGAACTTTGAAAGACTTCTTTCGACGCCTATCTACCTTGCAATCGTTGACGCTTCGGCGGAGACAACCGGACTTTGAGACTGCCACTAGCAGTTCTTCCATGGCTGAGATCTACGAGGCAATCAAAACAGTCTCTGGGACACTTGAAAACCTCAGTTTGACCCACTTTTATCCCAATGACTGGGGTTGGGCGCTGGACGATACACTGCTTGGCTCCCTTGTGGGGTTCAGCAAACTTAAGCGCCTAGTCATCGATCCCTCTATGCTCTTCGGATGCTCCATCTGCCCTTCGATGGAGCTTCCCGAGTCCTTATTAGAGCTGCGACAGTCCCTGGCTTCTGACCTGCCGGAGAGTATTGAACGACTTTGGCTAGTGATCGATTTGGACCAAGCAAAAAGGCTCGAGAGGTACAGAGAGGAGATTCTACAAGGGCTTTGGGATCAAAGGAATCGCTTGCGGACGATTAGGCAGATCACTTTCGTCGAAACCTTAGGGTTCCAACAGCGAGGCGGACGAAAAAACTGCAATTGCCAAGATTATGACCAGGGCTGTTACTCTTGGGACATGTATGGTGCCCGCCATCTGCGAATGAAGGCATCGACAGCTCGGGAGTTCTGGAAAATGGTGAGCATGTTTAGCGAGGATGCAGGTATCAATATCAAACTGCTGGAATTCGAGGACGTTGAAATTCGGAGGGATACTGAGATGGCGTACTTCTGAACCTCATTTGGGTTTTAGATACGTAGTCTCGAAGCGAGCTCCTTGAAAAGAGGAAGTGAGAGAAGGGAGAAGGGAGTCAAAAGACGGAAGAGAAGTTGGCATGACGTCACTCTTTGGCTTCGGTGCAGCAGCCTCGAGCAGGTACCCGCATCTGCAGACTTCATCTGCTCTTCTCCAGGCAAACACTTTTTTTCGCTTGCACTGAGTACGGACAGACAATATTCAATGAGATCTGTTGCCACAGATGCGCCATATGGGGGTTGCTTGCAGGTACCATGTGTAATGGGCGAGCCACTTGACACGCTCCGACGATGTCGGACCATGGCGGGCAGATTGAAGCAACATCGTCTAGCGTAGGACCACGAGCCAGAAGGCTGGGCGACCTGCTAGACTATTTACCTGACTATGGCCTCGTCATTTGCAAACCTTGCGCCTTCGCCGTTCAGCCGAAAGCTATCCCAAGTCATCTTCTTCGTCACCACGTCTACCGAGAAAAGCGCCAGTCCTTGCTCGATCGAGTAGCAGAGCTGCAACTCTTAGACCCTACTTTGGTGCCGCTACCAGAACCGAGGGCCCCTGCTATCCCGTTCCTCCCTGTCACGACTGGTTACCGTTGCACGCTGCCAACGTGCAACCACTTATGCATCTCCCACAAGCGCATGTCTCAGCACCTGCGCGAACAACATGGGCACGCCAATGGGACAGAAGTCAACAACAGGGTGGATAAGGTCTACCTTCAGACATTCTTCCGAGGAAACAAGGTCCGCTATTTTGAAGTTGAGCCCATGAGAGAGAAGCCGTCCAACTGCTCCGAAAGCCGGCACGATAATTTCCGCTTTGTCAATGAATCGATACCCAATCAAAGTGTGTGGCCTGGAATACCGACGGGCATTTCTGACACTGCATCGCTCCACAAGGAACATGAAGCTCAGCTTCCAATGGAAAACCTGTTGTATCTACACCATTACATTACGGTGACTGCTTCATCCCTCGTCCGTGGCACTGAATCCGTCAACTTCTGGACAGATAAGATTCCTCTGGAAGCTGGGAGATTGCCCTTCCTGATGCACGGGATCTTGGGAGCCGCAGCATTTCACCAAGCGGTGTTGGCATTAAACCAAAACGACTGCATTCGACACCAATCTGCCGGCTTGCATCATCAGACCCGCGGGCTAGCCACTTTCCGCGGCATAGTCGACCACCCGACTCGGGAGACAAGTACAGCACTGACCACATTCGCTAGACTGCTGGGCGTGCAAATCTGCGCACAAGCTCTTCTCGGAGCCCGTGGTCACTCCTCCCATGCCCGCGGTGTCAATGACACCGAGATCTTTGAAGTTCTAGAGTGTATGCAGCTTCTGCGCGGTGGGCTTGAATTACTCCTTGGAATGCAGAAGCTCTTACCAGTGAACTCGGAATTACTTTTGTCGGACGAGGTGCTCGAGGGACTGCAAGATCTTGAGTTCGCTCCAGAGATGCTCAAGGGTTCAGCACCATATATTGCAAACGAATTGTTCAGCCGACTCACCTCATCCGAAGCGTTGTTGCATTCCAAGAGGCCTTGTCGATTGCAGACCCTGACCGACGTAAAACAATTCTTGATTTTATGCAGCACCGTCTCGGAAACTCCAACCACAGAATCAATCACAGAGAACTGGCTCGCGTCCGCCGCATCTGGTAACTTCCAATGTCCTGGCGATTCGCGGACCTTCACGAAGTTGGTCCGCCAGTCCCGAAATGCCGGAGAAGATAAGTACCGTCAGAATCTACTGTCGAATGTTGCTGCGCCAAGTCCAATCCTTTCGTGCTACCCAAATATACCGGCTACGATCTACGAAAAGCTCCTGACTATTCCAGCAAGACTAATGGCGGAGATCAACGAAGCCTCCTCAATCGACATTAATGCCTCTGACCACGCAATGGCAGCTCTCATATCAAGTTTCTCGCGTTCCTATGCTGCTGATTCAGTATGGGCGCGGTGGAATGGGATAGAGAGCTGGCCGCGCATGCTTCCGGAAAACTTCGTCACGATGATTCGCAACACGCACCCTCTTGCGCTGGTCTTGGTTGCGCATTGGCTATATCTTCTCTCAATGCAGGAGAAACACTACTGGTTCTTGGAAGGACGACCCCAACGAATGCTAGGGATCGTCTTGCGCAACCTCAACCACGATCTACGAACCTTTGTGCAAGAAAGCCTCGCGTCATTCGATGTTACGGACTGAGCAGTTACGCAGGATCGCAGCGTCCAAGCCGCCAACCCCACCACCTTCTTGAGGTGTTCCACGCAGCACGACATCTGCCTCTTGAAGATCAGATTTCAGTCTCTCAGGCTCCCTGCGAGTGTTGCACTTTCGTTTTGAGATGTTCCACCGGTGCATCTACCTTATAATTCATTGTCGCACGCAAATCTGCAATGAACCAACAGGAGATGGCCGCCAAGACGCCGAAGGGTGCAGCAATGATAAAGACGACTCGCATGGAGTCTGCGTAAGCCTGCTTGAGAGCCACCACGCCCATCTGGATGATGTGTGGATTTATGCCAGGGACTCGAAGAAGCGCGTCCTCGTTCTTGCTCGCCAACGCCGCCACGAACGCCGGTACGGACAAGTTCGGAAGTCCAGCTTTGACAGCTGCAGTTGCGATGTACCGGGGAAGCTTTGTCTTCAGCTGGTTTGAGAAGGCTGTCACATAAATCGTGGTGAATACCGCTGCTGCCACAGACCGAGACGAGACCGTTACCGCTGTGGCTGTGGCAATAAGCTTGTGAGGCACGGACAGCTGGATACTGGCTAAGATCAGAATGATCAATGCTCCAAATCCGACACCCGCGAGCCCTGCGAAGACGAGAGACTTTGCGTCATCATTTGGCTGCACCGTGGCAAAGCCAACTATGCCCGCAGTGAAGATGAGAAATCCCAGCGACAGAAGCTCCTTGGTTCTCCGAAGGCGTGTACTGATGAGGCCCCAGATGGGTGTTGAGAGGAGACAACCGACCCAATAAGGTTGCTGACGTGCGGCTAGCAGGAACGGATCCTGCTCAAAGAAGGCTTGGTTCCTGGCAAAAGATCAGCATCAAGCTGGGTCGAAACAATCGAGAAAGACACACATGATGGGGTAGAAGACGACATAAGAAAACAACATGATGCCCTCCACGAATATCGGCCAGACACCAACCCCGAAGGTTCTTCCTTCTTTGCCACGAAACAACCTGTGGTCCAGAAACCCTTTCGAAGTACCTTTCCATTCGTACAAGCCGAAGCCAACCAGAATGACAAGACCAGTCACCATTGTCCCAAGAACACGTGCATCGGTCCAGGCATATTGATCGCCGCCCAGATACAGCCCGACAAGGAACAAACTCAGCCCCGCGGCAAAGAAGCCATAGCCTGGAAGATCGAGCTGCCCTATCTTTTGCCATGAAGAGAGGTGGTCGAGGCGCGTGTGTCGTTTCGGAGGGCGGTATCCCATCAGAATACCTAGGCCGCTTGCGCCCCAGAAGCCCATCAAAATCCACTTCGTTCAGATGTTAGCACTCTCCAATCCGCTATGAGGAGATGGAAACATACCCAGAACTTTCGCCACCCGTCAATCGGATCTGCCCGAGTCAAGGCCCCGATAATCAACGGCCCAGAGCAAGATCCCATGGCAGCCGCAATGTTGATCCACACTTGTGCCACTGGGTATGTCAGCAAACCCTGTCAGCAACAGCTTGAAAGCGAACGTACTTGGTCGCCACCTCCTCGGTAAAATCTCACTAGGGATTGCGTAGGCAATTGGCGTTGCCGAGAAGCCGAAGGAGATCAGTATTTGCGCACCGATGAGTCTGTATATTGTCTCAGATCCAGGCGCGATTGCGGCACCAACGAAGGAAACGGTGATGAGGACGAGCAACAACGATTTGCGGACTTGGAAGATGTCCGACACCGACGAGAACAGTGGTGCAAATACTGCTTGAGGGATTGTGAGCGCGTTGAGCACCCATGTCTGCTTGTTCTCTGCATTGAAACTGGCTCCGATGTATGAGATCTGCGATGGAGATCAGCAACAATGCGACAAATATTTATCTGGGAGCGCTTACCACGACGGGAGGACTCAGAAGACTGAGAACGATGACATAGTTCAGAAGCCACATTGCGGCAAGCGCAATCCAGGTCCTGAGTCGCAATTGGGGCTCATTCTCCTCGTCGTCATATACCAGGTCTGTTTTCGACGTGCCAACATCTTCCAGGTGTGCTTTGGAGTCCAATATCTTATCCTCCTGGAAAGTGTCGGATTGATGGTCGTCTGGACTTGCAATAGAAGATGCAGGAACCGGTTTCTCCATTCTGATGACTGACTATGTGTAATTCCACGGGTACCCGTCATCAAGACAGCGACCATTGCCGGCCATGCCTCGCAAATATAACTCATCGCAATGTGGGGAGGACTGAAATGACCTCCGTGGGACTATGGCATCGGGAAAGGTGTCTGAGAAGTCTGGACTCGTTTCGCAGACCCTGGGGTATCTCGGAAACCTTGGCCAAGTCCGGAGAATGATTTGACTTTGGAACCTGACATGACGTTCTCCGAGAAAGTGTTAATGTCGACGTTCCATAGCGCCACCACAACTCTATTTGGCGAGGATTGGCAGGCTGGTGGCAGGTTTGAGTTCTAACCTGTCACTTGTCGGCATGCAGGACGGCGCTCTAGAAGGGTCTCATCGCGACAATTATTACGATTGCTCGGTCTGCTCACAGTTTCCCACCACCGATCTCACAAGATTGCGCAGCTCCGAGTCGGGCCTGCAAAAGCTCAGGTCCCGCAGCGTATTCAATGGGTCCCAGAAATCGATGGGTAAGACCATTGAGCTGAGAAGAACAAGTGGAAAGAACTCTCTCCCTACTATCACCCGACATGACATAGCGTGCGCCTCCCGAGACGTTATATTTGCGACGTTTCGACTCTACAATTGACTTCATAGAACATCATCCAACATACCGAAGGACGTACAAGTTTTGATTCCAATAACTCCTTGACGACAGCTGAACAACATGATTGCGAAAGAGAGCCCGGAAGCCAGCATCAATGGAGTCCATCGGCTCCCAGCAAATGGTATCAGCATAGTGATCATAGGAGCGGGCGTTGCTGGCCTGCAAGCTGCGCTTGAATGTTGGCGAAAAGGCTGCGATGTGGTTGTCCTTGAGCGCGCCGAGAAGTTGTCTGCTCTAGGTAATTCCTCTCTACGGCTGCTGTATTACAAAATGTCACTGATGCTTTGTCCAGGGGACTATTTTACGATTACCCCATCGGCACTAACGACCTTGAAGGAGTACCCGAGCATGCATGCTGACTACCATCAATGCGTCTACAATTGTTCGACCTCTGTTTACACCCCTTCTGGACTGAGAATCCACTCCCAAATGCCCGAATGGAAACGACCAGGTGTCGTGTCCGCTGCACCAGATGTCGACATCTCTTTTCTCAAGAGACGACCGGTCTACGCTCAAATGCAGTTAGACCAGGTGAAGCGGCTCGGAATCCCCGTACATTGGGGAGAGAATGTGGTTTCTGTGCAAGAGAAGGATGACGTTGTGACGGTTACAACCGCCTCCGGGAAGCATTTCACGGGACATCTTTGTATCGGCGCGAACGGCATCGGCTCGTCAGTTCCTGGTTTTGTGGCGGGTCCTGAAATTGCGGTACAGGATAGTGGCTACGCTGTTGCCAGAGTCGCATATCCCCGGGCCGCCATTAAAGACGGATCACCAGCATCGACACTTCTTGAGGGCATAGATGCCCGGCCCGAGTTCCGCGTTTATGTCGGAAAGGATATTCATTTAATCCTGTTTCTGACCGTGGACTGGGTAGCATTCGCTTTTACACATCCGGTGAGAAACCCACTTGATGGACAAGCAGGTCGATCGTATACTGATCATATCAGGACTACGACCATGCACAAGAGTCTTGGTCTAATCTGAAAGATCCCTCTGACCTCATCCCGTATCTCGAGAAGGCCGGGGACGACTGGGACCCGGCTGTGCTCGACTTCGTTCGGTCGACACCAACTGGAGTCGTTGATTGGAAGCTAAGATGGCGTGACGGCGCAGATCAGTGGACTTCGGATAGTGGGCGCCTTGTCCGCATCGGAGATGCTGCACATGCTTTCTTTCCTACTGCTGGGAACGGTGCCGTCCAAGGACTTGAAGATGCTATCTCCTTGGCAGAGTGCATACGCACTGGAGGCAAGAATGGTCTCGCACAAGCAACGAAGGTGCACAATAAATTGAGGTATGCGATATTCCAATTGCCGAAGGATTTGGCTGATTTTGGTGACAGGTTCGAGCGAGTGAGCATCCTCCAACGCACCGGTTTCATCAACAGAGAAGAGTTGCACAACGTCGACATAATCGCAGTCGAAGCAGACAAGAAGAACGCGACCGTCGGATTCTTCAAGATTGGCCGCTGGGTATGGAACCATAATCCGGAGGCCTACGCCCGAGACAACTATGCGGCGTGTCTAGCCCACCTGACGGAGGGTGCTCCTTTCACGAACAACAATCTGCCGCCGGGGCATGTTTATGAGCCGTGGAATCTTGAGTCTGAATCGAAGCGCATGAAGGCTGGGATCAAGTCGAATCTGAAGCAAAATGGGGATTGGAGTGCGTAGAGACACCGTGCTTGGGAATGGATGGCTTTGTAAGGACCACTGGGTCAGCGCCAGTGACGAGGGCAGGAAGGCGCGACTTGGCAGGGTCCAGTCTAGGAGCATCAAGCTCTTTCGACTTTCTGGCCTTCCGCCTCTTCTCGACTATTTCGACGATGCAGAAGTCTTGATCGCCAGCAATATCACGTGGAGGACGGGAAGCGCAGCTGATTGTGAGATTCTGTGACGAAAACAGACATCTGACTTCCACCTGCGCCTTTGTGGAAATGTGCCATCTTTGTTCTTCTCGTTGTGCTGCTTGCTGTGGGCAAGCTGAGAGACCATGTCCGGTCTCTCTTGGTGCGTGTCCAAACAATTAGCAAACTGTCCTTCTGCTGAGTTCATAAGTGGCACGACGGGCATCTCAATGTGCATTCACGACGTCAAAATTTCCAGAATATTCGAAATGTGAGGACGTGAAGAAAATAGTAGCCCAAGCGCCTCAGACGCGTCATACGCGCGCTTGAGGCCGTGAAGTGCAGGTCGTCGACATGTCAACTGCGCTCGCTTTCAACGTGTCGCAGCTGCACTTCAGATCGACTGAGACTGCCTGAGCTCATTTAGAGATCGTTCTTATATCTCTATTATACTCTTTCTTTCTTCAGCATTGTCGCATCCACTGCTATCTTCTCACCATGGCTCCACCTAAGCGGCACATCTCCCTTCCCGTCGGCGGCTTGATATGCGCTTTGGACAGCATTCCGGAAGGACCAATTACAAGATCCAGGATGAAGGCTCTCCAAGCGAAGGAAGGAGAAAAGACAGACATCAGACAGAGGATCACGATGTTCATCGACCTTCCCCTCGAAGTATTGGAGATGGTTACCGCTTATATGGCGGGCGGCGATCTCAAAAGCTTGCTGCGAGTATCCAAGAACCTCCACGAGTCTCTCAAGGTACAACTATATCGCCGAGTCAAGTGGAGATTTGCATTTCCACGAAATGGCCCCGGCACCTTCTGCCAATGCATGCAGCCCCACTTGCCAGCCTATACCAAAACCCGGAATGGCCACGCCTTTGCTGCTACCACCTCGAACGATCACACCATTGCGCCAAAAATCAGACATCTGTCGATCAAATGGAGACCTTGCCACCAATGTCCCGCGATAAGAGAAGTACCGCGAGCTTTGGTCTGGAATGATGAGGACCAGCCTTACTGTGGTCAAATCGATGCCTCGCTTCTCCAACAATTCTCAAATCTGAAATCCCTTCAGCTGAAAGGTCAATGGGAGACACTGTTGACAAGAATACCTCCCCTTGGCAACCTGGAGGATGTTTCACTCGCGGCCATAGTGACACCATATCCTTGCCGCATTTCTTTTGATCTAATAGTGAACGTTCTCATTCAGCCGAAACTCAGAGAAAGGATGTCCATTCGCTCTTTGGAAGCAAGCGAAGTGGCGAAATTACTGTCTGGCAAGGTGTCGACCAAATCTATTACCTCGCTCACTCTCAATCGCATAGAGGCAGAGCCATGCTTGCTGGAGGGGTTTCTATCTGAGCTGACTGGGTTGAAGTCATTGATGTTGATGCGGAGCAGACACCCAGGATTCCTCACCGACTACATTGGTCTCAAACCCTTGCGTCTCAAGGACATCGAATCAGCAATGTCCCCGCTGGCAGATTCATTGGAGCATCTCATTCTCGTTGACGATCAGAAGAGTTTGAGAGAATCTGCTCGGGTTTATTTGACAGACACATCGCTTGTATCCTCGCTGCGATCTTTTCACCTCCTTAAGAGCATTGCCATCGATCCATCAGCTCTTATAGGAAGAGATGTCTGCCCGCTTCTGTGTTCTAGCAGCAATCTGTTACCGCTCAACACGTTTGCAGAGAAGCTACCGGACCAAGTCGAACTGTTGGGACTTGTGTTGGAACCAGACCAGCTCTTTTGCATCAATGGTTACCTTAACGAGCTGATGGAAAGTATTCTACGAGAACGGTCACGTTTGATAAAGCTGAAGAGAGTTGTCTTTCTAGACAATCTTTGTCTCACGTTGGGAGAGCTGTGCAAATGTGATTGGGACTACTATCGGTGTGCTAATCATCGGCAAGCCAACAAGTGGTTTCTCGAAACAGAAGAGCGTATGGCGTTCAAGGAGTTGGCAGAGCGCTCGAAAGCTGTTGGTATCGATCTACGGCGATGGCCATCGGACAATGCACAGAGATGCAGATTTCCTGTCCATAAACATGGACTAAGATGGGTTCAAGAGGCGATGAAACGAGCGAGCAATTTGTCGTATAACGACAACGAGATAATTAGTCGTGACTATGGGCGGGAATGAGACTCGGATGCAGTAAAATTGTTCCAAGGGAGGTTAAGCACGAAGAGATCCCTCCTTCACAACAGTAACTCAGCGATTGAAGCTGGTCTAGTGCCCCGACTGATGCAAGGAGGCGAGACATTCGAGGTGCATGGCAAGGTGCTCAACTTTGAGGTAGCACGAATCTAGAAAGAAGGCCAGCTGGCCTGATTACTGGCGAAACATTACCACTTCTGTGTATCAACCAGTGCACGACCCGGTGTAAAACAGAGTGAAGGCGCGCCTAATGCTGCCGGGTAAACAGCGTTTACTTGCTGAGTAAATGCACTGCAGACTCCCTCGTGATTACGTTCCCGCAGTGAAAACTCCATTCGAAGCAGCTTATGGGACAACAGTCGCAACTAATAGCACATAGCGTTCGACTTGGCTCTAGACAGTCCTCGAGCAATTCTCAATATTGCTCACACCTGTACTTATCCTTCTCCGCCCATCATGGCCACCTCAAACGAGTCGAGACCAAAGTCCTTCACCGACTTGAACGACGACTGCATCCTGCTCATCATCGATGCAGCTGCCAAGCTTCCTCGACAGACCGGCACCCAGCCTCAGAACGTCAAGACCCTGTCTCTGACGAGCAAGCGTCTGCGCCGCCTGTGTGAACCGACTCTGCTGAAGTTCCCTGATGGTAAACTCACTCTCCAGAATGTCCGACAGCCAGAGAAGGAGACTTTCAATGCGTTGTCGAGGGCGACATTTGTGTTGTCTTCATTGGAGTAAGTGTCTCAAGAGTATAGTGAGGTTTACACTAATTCAGACAGAGCGCTCGACGTCAATCTCTATCCGAATCCATCCAATAACACCTCACATGGCGATGATGTATTCACTGGCTTTGTTGCAGCCATTACTTCCATGCCTCAATTGTCCCAGCTAAAGATGGACTTCAACAACAGCCATGCTGCTATGAATCAACTGCGACGAGAATTCCTGAGCGTTGACGCAAATCTTCCCACGATCGATGTACTACATCTCCAGAAAGCGCGAAACTCTGATTTCATCCTGAAGGCCTGTCCTCAACTGAAGACCCTTGTGGTTGAACACTGCACAATTCAGTGGCAAGATACGTTCGCGGCGTTGAGCTCTGTGGTCACACTTCGCCAGCTTGAAATCAACGCGTGGAGTCTCTGGAGGCTCGAGACCTTCCGAGGTAAGCCGGAAATCCATTCATAGTCACGATGATGCTGATATTCTAAAGAGATGATGCCGTATATCAAGGATGTACCTGAGCTATGCATCAAAGGTGAGCACCGCAGAGGACCGCTAAGTGTGCGTACACAATGTCTACCACGGACGCTGGAAGAAACGTTGACATGGAGCAGGCACTCGCAACTGAATTCCGAAATCTCCCCAAACTCAAATCCCTTGCCATCACGTCCGCACTATGGGAAGGAAGTGCTATCCGTCCACCTCCGAGAGGTTACCTTCTGAGAATGCCCCCACAGAGATCTCTCCATACATCAGAGCAATCAGACGCTGCGAATGCCTTCTTTGCCACCTGCCCGGGTCTGAAGTCATTCCACACCTTTTGCAGAACTTCGGTTCAGACATACGAACGCAACCGTGATGGAAAGGCGGAACAGATCGATACTGAGGAAGATAGAGGCAGCTGGGGTGGCTTTCCAACGAAGTTCAATCAGAGACTTACACGCTAGTCGCAGGCCGATGTCAACAAGGCGATACAAGCGGGTATAACTCATCTGAGAGACACAGCCTTGAACTCGCCTTGAAGCAGAGGTTTCTTTCCAGCAAGACTGGAGAAAGTGATATTGTGAGATTGGTGACGGACTGAGCTGAGTGTGACGAGATCACTCGACCCTGGACATGGCCTCCGGCGACTAAGGATCAACCGCCCTAATCTTGGAATCATCACCAGCGTGGAAGCAAACAGGCTTTCGGCTCGGACGAGCACCAAGATGCTCGAGGTGATACGTGGAACGCACTCAAATGATCACTACTCATGCACAATCAGAAGGCACGATGAGAACAGCCAGACCCGTTGCACTTTCAAGTATTATTACTTTTACTTCTCATCTAGACTCCTGAGCGCTCATGCCAACGGCAGCCATCTCCCACCTGGAAAACCATATTCCTATCGAAAGAGCCCGCTACTTTCCCGCCCAATCCTCCTTGATGTTCTCGGACACCTTCTCCGCAAAGCCGTACAGACTACTACTCAAGTGCGCGCTAAGCTGCACAGGCAGCGCACTCGCATCGACGACCCGCACATTCTCAATACCATAGACTTTGAACATACTATCCAGGACACCGCCAAGCTCTTCCTTCATCATCGCCAGTGTAGCGATGGGATGCCATACGCTAGTGAAGCTGTCCAGGACGTAGTCCTCCCAGTCTCTATAGCTTGCGTTCGCAGGTACACGCTCGAGCCCGGGCTCGACTTCATCCTCAACGAGATCGGATAGAGGTGCGGTGTTGTATACTTGGCGCGCCTGCATCGTCGTGTGTGTCTGCAGTAGCAAGTCAAGCGGGTGCTTGAAGTAACTCGGCTCGACGATCGGGTGGGCGAAGCTGTTCGTGCTATTGATGTGGATCGAGCCGCGGGCGAGGGGGATCAGGTTCCACAAGTCTGTGCCAACGAGGCCGGTGGAAGGGCTGACGGTGAAGAAAACTTCGGTGGCGGCCTCGCGGTCGACAAAGAGGTTGTCCAGCTGGGCTTGAAGAACTGGCAGGTACGTTGTCGCGTTGAGGATGAAGCCGTTTTGCTCGAGCAAGGCAGCGAAGGCGGGAAGGCCTGCTTTGGTGTCCGCGTACGCTGAGGTAGCGAGTTCCTCACCGAGAACTTGATAGACGTTTGGGAACGCGATCGCTGAGGACGGACCAGAACCTTTGAAGTCAGTGGACTTTGGCTTGAAGTTGACGCTGTTCTTGGTTTGCTCTTCGAAGTTGCGGCCGACTTGGGGCATCGCTTTGACGACGTCGATGCCGAGAGGTTTCAGGATGGCGGGTTCACCGACGCCCGAGAGCTCGAGGAGTTGAGGAGACTGCATGGAGCCGCACGCGAGCAGGACCTCTCTCTTGCAGTGTACTGTGTCACGCGCCACTGCCTCAGCCTTGCGCAGCCTCGGCCACGTGACTGCAACTGCGCCGCGCCACGCAGACATCTACCGCGCGCAGTTCGCCCATTTCTGTACATAGACCTTCGTCTAGTTTTTCAATCAATTCAGAGCCTATTGGCCGTGATAACTGAGATGGGCTTTGAGTTTTCGTCGTGCTGGAAGGAGACGCCGCTGGCTTTCAGATCACCGGACTTTCGATCCCAGAGGAGCTTGGTGACTCTTTGGCCCGTCAAAATCGTGAGATTCGGTCGCTTGACGGCATCCTTGCTTAGGATATACGCCGTGTGTGCAGATGATCTGTTCTGTTCAACATCCGGGTTGAGCTGATTAGGGATCGTGGTGACTCCATTGACAATCCCGGATGCAGCATCAGCGTTGACCTTAAGACCGGGCCAGACCTTCTGGGAGGCTTCAATGGCTTCGAGCTGCACAGTGCCAAACATACCATCAGCGAAGGACACTTCAACAGGTCCACTTGTGCCGTGATACTCTGAAAGGTAGTGCGCACCCTTTGCAATTGCTGGTGCGTCCGGGTCCGGTGTATTGAAATGCTCGGCTCGCAACATATACTCGTTGAAGTTCTCGAAACTCCACGATTCATCCCCGGTCAGCAGTGGGAGGAGATCGTACTGCGTCTTTGGCCCCTTGGTCCAGCTGGCGCCGTTAAGACTACCGCTTCCGCCGAGCATCTTTCCAGCCACCATACTCAATTGCTTGCCGTCGCGCCATGAGATGGGCGTGCTTTTGAAGGCGTGATCGAGTTCGGTCTCAAAGGCCTCGCCGTAGGTCCTGACATCATAGACGCGAGGGTCGTTCTGTTGATCGTACCCAGACTCGATGACTAGAACTGTCACGTCTGTGTCTTCGCTGAGCCTGCTCGCCACGCTCAGGCCAGTCAAGCCGCCTCCGGCGATGATGTAGTCGAAATGTTGGTCGGAAACACTCGATGTGTCGTTGGTGATTGATCTCTTGAAATGACTCAGCGTCAGTGGTGCTGCGGATGTTAACGTGATAACTGCTAGTGCGCAGGAAAGTAGCTTGAATGCCCCCATCGCCAAAACACCTTTCAAGAATCTCAGTGCAGTCTCAATTCTTGCGAGAAGTGCTTGAAGATTTTTGGTTCCATTCTGATGGGCAAAGATCATATACCTGTGTCATCTCTGCAACACGTGTGAGAAGTCAAACAATAACATCTCTTGTGCGGGAATCTGCACCATGCCTGGACTGCACGCTGCCACTTCAACGCTTCCTCCGTGGCTGTCAATCAATTTCTCGATCAAGCAGGTGATGATGGAATGTTGTTCATTGCACGTCGAAGATATCCGCAGAAAGTGTTGTGCTTGTGGACGGACGATTATTATCACATGCTCTCACCCGTGGCAGTGTGAAGCAACGTACTACAGCTTTCTATTAGTAGCAGCAGACCTATGACTCGAAACGTGATTTCCCAGCCACGCTTTTATCAATTCATGGAACAGTCAGTACAGCATGATGTCAGTATAAAGAAACGCCACGGATGGTACCAAATGAGCTTGAGCTTTTTGAGTTTTTTGAGCTTTTCGAGCTTTGGGATCGACAGCGAAAGAAGCGACCTAGAGAGGGGTGGATGCAGCCAAGGTGCGTTATGTTCCATGAGGGCCGAACTCTACGGATGTGCACATTTTTCGGAAAGCTCAGACCACGATGGAGAATGTAGAAAAGAAGAAAAGAAAGTGGAAGCGGAACGGGCTTACGATATCCCAGAGCCAAGCCGCTAGTACATTCCTCTGTTACAACCCCCCGCCGCTGCTTCTCCTCTTCTTAATCTACGCTCCATCATGGGCGCCCATGAAGGTGGCAGCATTCTGCCCCGCTATCCGCCCAAAGACAACGCATTCGAGCAGACTGCTTCCACCTAAGCGATTTTCTCCATGTATACCGCTTGTGGTCTCTCCTGCTGCCCACAGCCCTTTGATCGGGCTTGCACCGCTGTCAAGGACCTCTGCCTTGGGAGAGAAGATGACCCCTCCCATCGTGTAATGGACGACTGGTGTGACAGTGCCAACATAAACTGCTGACTCGAACGTCGGGTTTTCCAGGTTCCAGTTCCCAAAGGTTGATCGACCCAAGGGATCACTGACGCCTTTGCCCTGGACAACGGCCCCATATTTCTTGATGGTCTCCAATGCCACATCTGAATTCTCCAGCTCGAATATACTTGTCTTCCTCATCAAGCCTTTCCACATGTAGAAGTCCACATGCGTCTTTGTCGCCTGGTATGCAGCCTCGTCCAGCACAAGCAGGATATCCCACTGCTTCGTCGGCTGCAAGTCTTCAGCAGGTAATGCCATGATCTCATCCGATATCTCCTTTCTTGTTGCCAATTCGTTGATGAACCTCTTTCCATGTCGAAGAAGTATCCCACCTTCACCCCGTAAGGCTTCGGCGGCTAGGAACTTGGTTGGTTTGGCCGGTTCCTTCGGATCCACAAACCCTGTCGGATGTACCTGGACCTGTTCCATATCGAGCAGCTGCGCACTCACATTCACTAACAGATCTACAGAGCCAGGGAGTGCCTCGTTAGTGGATGGCAGACCTGCCAAATCGGGTCGATAGCGAGCAAGAAGGCCTGACGAATCCCCAGCAAATCCACCAGCGGTGAAGATCACGGGCCCTTCGATCTTCCTCGTCTCGCCAGCGTGGGAGACTTCTACTCCAACAACAACGGCGTTTGTCTTGAGAATCTTAGTGACCGTAGTGTCAGTCTCGAGCGTCACAAGAGGGCTCGCTTGGAGTTGTTTGAGCAGCTTCAAGACAATGCTGGCTCCAGGCGGAGTTAGGCCTGCTCCTCGATGCGTACGAGCATGGCTGTGGCCCCCGAGCTGGGCGACTCGAGTCAGATCAATGCCCTGTTCATCTACCAGCCAATTGATCGCCTCCGATGAAGATTCAGTGAGGCTCGAGATGAGTTTCTTCCTGGTCTCTGTTTCCATCTTCATCAGGTTGACGCCGGCCGAGTCTACTGTGTCGTTGTAAAAGGCCGATACCGTATCGGAACCTTGTGCTTGGAACCGGGTTGGAACGCCATTGATACCGCTCGACGCCTTGATCGAGTTTCCTCCAGGTTTCTGCTGCCGCTCGAGGATGTGGACCGGGACACCTCGTACGACGAGCTCGCAGGAAGCCGAGAGACCTGCGAGACCAAAACCGACAACAATCACTGGACATGAGGAAGGACTGCCAGGGTGTATTCGAGACGACATCATGCGAAGCCAAACAGCCAGCATGCAACAAGACCGAGAGAGACAAAGACCAACGGGCGAAGGACTTTGCGACAAACCTCTAAGTACTTATTCTTCGGATAACTGCGTGAAGGAAGATGACTTGAATAAGGTTACCTCTCAGCACTCACCGGCATCAAAATGACTCACACGCGGTTGTTCCGCAATTTTTGCTTCAATGTCGCATCCAAACAACGCTTACCGCAGTCACAGACGTTGGCCCCTGTCACGCCACGTTTCCGCGAATTGCTGACGGGTCAGGCGACGCAAAACCACGAGATCTTAGCAAGGTTCCCACCAATCAGTGCAGGTGCGTTATTGTTCTGGATGAGGTGCATGTCCCAGGCTCGAAGCATCAGTCCATTGCCAGAAGCAAGTGGAGAAGCACAGCATCAGCTGCTGGGCAAGGAGAAGCTTGACGCCAAGATTTCGTTCGAACGACCTGCCAAGAGAGCATGGTCGAGTATCTGCAACCATCCACAATTGAGCACGGGATATGAGCTCCTCGCCCTCGTTTCCCCTCTTTTACAGCTCTCATATGACCTTCCAGCGCAAGAGTTTTTGTTTCCTAAAGACTTCTACCACCCCAGCTTGTGGCACTTCCTACCGTGCGTAAATACATTATAGGTCTCGCGATTGGCAGCTTTCACGCTGGAATCATCACTAAGACATACACAATGGAGGACGGAGTGTGCAAACGCCTGTCGTTTCGTCTTTCGGTATTCTCATGTCACGAGCCTGTAGTCACTCTTGCGGCAAACAATCAGAGTCACCGCTCTGTCAAACGGAAGATAGTGCTACCATCAGCGAATTCTGACGGACGATCGACCACTATCAAGGATCGTCGCACAACACCATTTGATTCATTTCGCACAATGATATGGACGATTCCACTCATATCGACAACGTCTGCGATGCTTCCTCCGACCAGCGTTCAGAGGTAGAGCCGGACCCTATTCAATCGATCTCGATTGCTGAGGTCCAACTTGAAGCAACCACATCTCAAATCGACAATCATGACCTGTCCAACACAATCGGACCAAAGGCGGTTGCAGCATCAGTCGTACATAAGACTGCGGATGCATGCAACAAAAATCTTACCGATCTTCCTCTCGAAGTCTTGACAATCTGCATTCAGTATTTTCGATGTGGAGACGTCAAGAACCTGGCTATCACATCAAGAAGATTTTACGAACTTCTCGAGGCAGAGCGCTTTCGCCGGGTGTTTCTTCGTTTCACACACTCGTGGTCCCCAGACAGTGTTGTTCGCCCCTCCTCGTGGCACGCCTTTTGGAATCTCACGGATGGCCACGAATTTGGTAAGAGGGTCGCAGGTCCTTATTCAGTGCTGCCGGCGAAGATACACCACTTGGTTCTGCGCCAAACACGCCACTGTGAAGGTTGTGAGCCAGAACAGCACCAAAAATCTATCTCTTGGAGAGAGGAGAGTTGCTCTCAGATTACCTTTGATTTCCTGGAGAGGATACCGAATCTGAAGTTTTTGAGTTTTGACGGCCAACTTGCTTTGACAAAGCTGCCAGTCTACCCTAAGCTCAGATTCTTGTCCGTGAGCACGAAAGTCAGTGCGCTCCCGATATATTGCCCTATAGAAAGCATTGAAGATTTTCTTGTGCAACCAAAATTGGAACATCTGGAGCTCGGTGATATCACTATCTTCCCTCCCGAAATTGGCTCTGACCACAGTGGGAGAGTTTTTTTGGAAACTCTCACGACTTTGGCGTTTATGGGTACAAGTATGCCTGGCTCTACACTGAAATGCATCCTTCAAAAGCTAGGAGGCGGACTGAAAGAGCTTCTGTTGTGGCGAAGGAAAGGAGCATCCGTTGGGAATCTGGGGCCTGTCAATCGAATCACCATCGACGCGCTGTTTGATGCGATTCGGAAACTTGACGGCACGATCGAGAGACTCAGCCTTGTCAACACTGACGAAGAAGTATTCTGGGCTCCAAATGAGGGTATCCCAAGAGATTTGACCTCGTTCCAGAAACTTCGAAAGCTCATCATCGCCCCCGAGATGCTTATCAATGAGTACATATGTCCAGCACGAAGGGAACACTCCACTCATGCTCTTATTCCCAGGAACTTATTGGCCTCCTTACTTCCCAGTTCTCTTATGTGCCTGACGATTGTCGCCAGCGAATATCAGGTCCGCCAAGTTCCCAACTATGTGGACGATATCCTTGAAGGATTCTGGCAGGATCGGCAAAGTCGATTGCAGGCACTGGGCACAGTCAAGATTCTGATCATGGAAGCCGAACTCGACAGTTATCGGATGCAATGCAGCTGTCAACCCGATGCGAGGGGCAAATGTAAAACGGAAGCTGATCCTCGGCAAGTTCGCCTGGCTGAACGTCGAAAGCGATCCAGGATACAGGAATTCCAGAATTTAGGTATTTGCTTAGATTTTGTCAGCACCACGGGACCTTGGATGCGGCTGAGGGAGCATTTAGGGTTCTATGAAAGTGTTTCGTGGCCGGTTTGAGGCGACTGTCGTCCACATCAACGACCGGGAACCTGTGAGATTGGCATCATGCCGTCTCGCAAAGGGGCAGCCTCGGGGAGACAAAAGGAGCCATAGAGGTGCTTGTAGCTAATCCTCTCCGGTTTCTAGCTTGAATCTTGACTGAATACTGCTTTCGGGATGGTAATATAGTTGAAGCCAAAGGATTATTGACTCGATGGGAGTCATCAAACAATGGAATCACGACTGGGGCCCAGTGCCATTTGTTTGGCTTTGTTTGTCATCTATACTGTGAGCTTATTGTTTGCCTTTGTAATATTTGCGGACGGTTCCTCACCCTGTCTGTGCAACAGTAGCAAAGTGTTGTCGCCCACGTCTTGCCTATGTGAATTCAGCCTCACCTCACTTCCAACTCATGATGGTGCTGGCATTTTCACGCACCAATGGTTAAACCTCGGACCCAGTGAAATGTGCGAGCAGCGACGACGTTGTTGCCTAGCGCGTGCAGCAGTGACAATGGTGATGTTTTTGCAACTGTCTACGCGTAACTGCGCTCAGATCGACTGCGTTATCTTCGCGCCACCATTTGATCAGATCGGACGACACCGAATGCCGCAGACTTCTTCTTCTTCTAGAATAATTACTTCCTTCGCTAGGGTCTTGCTCATACGATTCATGTCTTGTCAATCCTGGAGAACCTCACCATGACGAAGTCACACTCTTGGCACGACCCTGTGCTCGCAGACACAGTCAGCAAATCAGACAAAGACGCCGACAACAGCGACATCCAAGATGAGCAGAGCACGGATACAGAAGACACCCCGGATACAGCTAAGAGCAAACTGGTCACCGATCTTCCAGTGGAAATCTTATTACAAATCGCAGCGCATCTCCGTCCTGAATCCATCAAGAATGCTATTTACGCGTTTCGTGCGTTTCATCAAGCATTTCAACAAGAGCTGTATAAACGTGTATATTGGAACTTCGACCAACCTGGCGACATCTCACAGATGTTCCGACTGGATACATACACACAGACATTTGGCCATGCGTTCGAAGATGCTTATCGAGATCAAGAGAGGTTGGTGCCTGTAGCTCCGCAGATCCGTCACTTAGGGTTGAACTGGGGCCATTGTAAGGCTTGCAATGGCAGTTCGGCTGATGAAGCACGATCATGTGTGAAATGCAGCCTGGATGCTTTCCAGACTTTCAGCAACGTCAGAAGCTTGAAATTGTAGGGGTTGTTATGGCCTGAGATTGTGTGAGTCTCCCACCTTTGCGAAAACTGTTCTGTTATCATCAGATTTCGTTTTGCTATTATCTCGTGGCACAGGCTAACCAGACCTTACAGCCCAAAGCTCCTAGTTCTTGACAAAATCGAATTCCTAAGCCTGGGAGCTCAAGACCGCGGTCCTATCCTTGGCACTTCCCGAACACGCAGAGAACGGGCTCAATTTTCGGTCGAACTCGAGTTAGTAGCCCAATTGATCCGCCCGCCACTCAAGCGTCTGAGAATTGGCAGCATCGACCTGAGCAGCCAGCTTCTACGAAGAGATGGAACTGTGCCTGCGGCAATTAAACACAACATCTCCGCCCCGAATCTCAGAGAACTCAAACTCGGTTCAACTTCTCTCGATGCATCAACACTCAAGCAACTACTTGGGTTGGCCCCTCTCAAATCGTTCATTTTCTATCGGTCCCGACAGTACTGTCTAAAGACAGGAAAAGACACTCAGTGCGGACTCCATGACGTCTACGCAGCTTTGCGTCAAGCAAAGGATTCCTTGGAGCATCTTATCCTGATTCACGAGCACGGTACCAACCATCTTAAGCGGCAACACACGTTTAACTCACTGGTGTCTTTCCGAGAACTCAAGACTCTTGCTATCGATGCATCCGTACTTATCGGTCGGTTTTTTCGTCCCGGGACACATCCAGTTCCGTACCTTGTCCTTAAGCCGCGGAAGTCGCTCGCCGGAATGCTCCCAGAATATCTGGAGGCTCTCACGTTGATTGTCAGCCAAAGTCAGATAGCGCAAGTGGAGAGGTACTGCAATGATATCTTAGCTGGCCTCCTTCAAGACCGAAGTCGATTGAAATACATTCAGAAGACCAAAATTGTGATATTTTGCAGCGCATGGAGGCACAACGCTTCTCATATACTTTCAGACACCAAGAAGTCCCTGGAAGACGATTTCAAGAGCTGCCTGGCTGCAGGCATCAAGGTGGAAATTTCTCTGCGGAATTGGGACTTGCAACAAGGAGAATGCTGGGAAGATCTCGAGGGAAAGGGAACGTGGAAGTGAGGATCGACGAAGAACATCAATCACGGCGTCGAAGGCAAAGTGGGCTTTCCAATACCATGTAATTGAGGTGTATGGACAAAGGGAGGTAGTCGAGCCAGTTGAAAGGAAGTGGCACAAAGTTCGACCAGTCCACCACACTTACTGCACACTGCTGTAACTGGCGATGGAGATTGCAGGCGCCTCAATACTATCGAGCATACTAGTAGCATTCCGAAACAGCCTTTCTCTAGCTTTAAGTGCTACTTAATTTTCGCCCACTGCTCGAATATTTTCAGGGTTCGTTGAACATCGCGGGCACCCCAGTGCCCATTGAGCGTGCTGCTCACACACCAAAACGGCCTGTCTTTTGGTCTAACTGCTACAAAGCAGTGCCAACTTTTAATATTGGAGAGAATCTAAGGCTACTGACGCCACGCTCCCTCCTGGAATGCCTGGTCATCGAGAATGATAAGGTTGACACCAACGGGCTCAAACAACTCCTGCATAAGGCGGAGGTATCTCTGTTCCCTCGGGAAGTTGTTTACAAGATCATATTCATAGTAAGGCTCAGCATCAGCTCGTGAACATTCCACACTCAGTGCACAGGCAAGGTCAAATCCCGGACATTCATGCTCGTCTTCTCCGCTGCACTCACAATAAATAAGTGAGTTAGCGGTGGTGACAGGGGCATAGTATATTGTTCGAAGCCTTGTGAGGTCGTGATTGTGGGCAAGAATCCCCTGTAGTATCTCTCGTGCCCACTTATGATCGAAGCGGAGCTGCTCAACATCGATGATGAGGGTCAATTTTTCTAGATTGTTCGGCAAACGCCGATGGAGAGTCGACGGGCGCTGGGGCGGTGCTACGTCGTAATCTGGCAGACTGAACCGCTCCGGGCACACTGTGCGCCCCAACAGCAATGTTGGATCGATCGTCAGATTCTGCAGTGCCGCGCATTCCGCGAGACCCTCTATTAGAGTATCGTCCGCGGGCTCTCGATGGCGGCAAGAGTAGTCCAGCTCGAGACTCTCAACCGTCTGATATATGACGGCCAGAGCGTCGCCTATCTCATCAGTTTCAAGCGCAGCGTGGTAGGGGAAAGGGTGGTGCAAATCTGATGGCGCGGTCGAAAACATGTTCCTACAACCTTTGGAGAAGGCAAAGCGTCTGAGGGAGGTACACGCCCCAAGAAGATCATCCAGCCCGTCGTGTTGGAGGGTGACATTGGACAATTCGAGATGATCCAGATCATTGAGTAGGTTGCTATCGTACTGAAGCGCACCAGAAAGATGCAACAGGCCCGTGTCGAAGATCCGTACTTTGTCGAAGGGTGTTGGACTTCGAAGGACGCGCAGAACCTTCTTGACTTCAAGGTGGGGCTTCCCGAAATGTTGAGTGAGGTCACCTAAGCCGAGTTCTCTGATTCTGGGATTTAGGCGCCGTAGGCTGTCGTCGAGCATGAAATCGTACTTTCCATTAAGCACTAGGGTCCTGAGTTTGGGGAAAAGGCGCCGCAGAAGCGCGCGACTGAATTGGCGACATGGTGAAGGTTCGAATACTAGGCCCTCAAAAGGGCGGCATTCTGAGCACATGTCATAGTCCAGGATAAGGAGTCGTATTTCCTTGGCATCCTCGGGGTGTTTTTTCAGCGTTCTGATCAACGCGTGACTTCTGCTGCAGGTTGCGTAGTCTCCATATTGGGACTTGAGATCCTTGAATACATTGTCACTCCTGAAGTTCCAGTAAAGACTACCCCTAATGAGCAAGTAATGGCTCAAGCGGACGCTGAAAAGCTGGCGCGCGAAGCCGAAGCTCTGGAGATCAGCCGTTGATAGAAAGGAGCGGATGTGAAAGATCAGGTCGAGCGGAAGGTCTAAGATGTTTCTCGCCATGCCTACTTGAGCATACGAGGTGAGATCCAATTTTTGACACTTGAGTATGGAGTGGCGTTCTAATTGAGCCAGAGAAGGCCTGCGGATGATAAGAAAGTAAAGTGGGTGGACTCGGGCAGGCAATTGTATAGAGACCATAAGTCAAGGGGATCCACAACAATAAGACAAAGCAAGAGGTTGTGGTGGCCTTCCGAGTCCGGCTGAGGGCCTTCGGAAAGGTTTGCCCCCATTTCTTTGTCTGCTTCATATGCTCGTCTGGGTTAGTGCCACTTACAAGTCTTTGTGAAATTTCCATCGAGCAGAGCCTTTACCAGCCTGGGTTGAAGATGACTTTCGCTTAGTACAGGCATAATTGACTTGCTTGGTTCGGTGATGCCTTGAATATCGGTCTGCATTAAAAATCAAAGTCTGGAGACGGACTCGCTGAGAGTGATATAAATTTTAGTGGGTACAATTCGACCTGAAGTTCCATCTCTGAGCGTGTTAGTTCTTGATAGCTTTGCGCTTGTGACTGTAGAGCTGAATGTCGATATCATGGGGCTGGCAGACTGCTAGAATGGCCATACATGAAAGACATTCACAGCTCGACGGCTTTTCGGGCAGAGATGGGAGAGTGGCATGCTCAGGTAACTCCATAGTTATGCGTGTCAGTCGTTCAAGACACCAAATATCCGTCTCGAGTTCCTCTTGCGCATGGTGGCCAGATGCAAAGGGGTCTGGGAAACTTTCAAGTTAGAGAGGCGAAGAAGTTGATCAACTTGGCGACAAGGCGAGATGAAATGCTTGGCACTAAATCCCCGCACAAGGCTGAAACATCCATCAGGCTCACCAGGCTGTGGAGGCGGCGTCGGATAGGGGCTTTCGGCCAAAGGAAAATCCGCAGCAGCGTTCCGATCCGATGAAACTTCCGCCCACCACAGCATGGTGATAACGTTGGAAGGATGAGCCATTACGTGCAGTGATCTTGTAACTCAAAACGCCAATAGTTACCTCTTTAGGGACCAAGAGAACCTTCCGGAAGACAAAGAAAGAACCCCTTTCTCGCTAACCGGGGACGTGATTCAGTAAGGCATCGCTCCAGGGTGCCACGGCGATCTGGTATTGAAAGAAGGTCGAGGAGTCGCGGAAAGGTCATAAAAGAGTCGCCGTATCCCAGTGGACTAGCAAGACTCATCGGAGCGACATCTCGAACAGCTATGTCCACGGCTTACGACTTCCTCGTTGGCACATTCAACACGCCTCAGTTGTTCATATTGAGATTTACACCTCCATCACCCACAAACTCTGGCCAGGGGACGCTTGATATCCTCCACCGAGCTTCCGCCATCGGCTCGCACTCCTGGCTCCATCTCATTCCGCCCAGGCGGAGTGGAGTGCGGAACCTCTATGCGACAGCTTGGACGGAACCGCCAACTGTGGTGGCGTATGCAGTCCATTCACCGACTGACATCGAACTTCTTGGAAGTGCACCAACCAGGTCACGCAGTGGCTATGTCACGGCTAGCGACATCGCATTATACTCTGCTGGCGGAGCCACGGGAGAAGTCTTCAGTCTCGATCCTGAAACGGGCAACATCATTTCTCCGAACAGCTCAAGCGGCAGAGCACCTGCAGCAGATCATATATCCTCGGGAGTTCCGCCGCTCCAACTACTATCATTCCTCGACGAAGACGCTCAGCGAGATGATGGAAGTGTCATGGATTTCGGCGGCCTTAGGCACGGTGCCCATTCTACAGATCTCTCGCCAGACGGCAAAGCTCTATACATCGCGGACATAGGTCGGAATTGTATCTGGACGTTCTCCATTGACCAGAAATCAGGCGAACTGGCACTTGGCGAGAAACACATCTCGCCACGTCCTACCGATGGCCCAAGACATGTCTGGCCGCACCCGAGCGGGAAGTTTGTGTATTGCCTGCAGGAACACACAAGCATGGTCGACGTCTTCTCTACCAGTAATGACGGCGTTGTTCTGAAGCACGAGCAAGGTGTGCGGATCATTCCCGCGGAGGAGAACGAAGGTGATTATTGGGCCGATGAAGTCCGCACAAGCCTATCCGACGGGGACAGACCAAGGTATTTATATGCCAGTACGCGAGGTCTGAAGAAGGGAAAGAACGGATGGGTGGCAGTTTACAAGTTGACGGATGAGGGTACGATCGATACATCCCTTGCTCCACACGCCTCCTTCAGTAAAGATGAGAGCAGTAGTAAAGCTGACTCAGCTCCATACAACGGTTTGCTGCATCTTTGGGAAACACCGACTAGCGGTGGCTGGGCAAATGCCATCCAGCCCGGCCCAACACATGAGGGAGTTGAGTACTTGGCATTAACAGATAGTGAGCAAGGTTTTGTCTTTGTGTTGAGCTGGGACGGGATGGAGATAAAAGAGGTCGCGAGAACAAGATTAGATGAAGGGGTAGGCGCCGCTACAGCGGTATGGTTATAGAATGAAAAGTAGAATATCGCAGTCGACATACCTGTAGCTAGAGTTGATAGAGCCGATTGCGACGAGAGGTCTCGATCCCATATTCGGATTCGGAAACTTTCTCCGTTGAGGCGAGTTGCACTTTGGCCCTCTTCCGGAAGACAGGCCGGATTTCGCGCTGAGTCAGCCTGTGTCAGCCGTCTCACTTTCTCTCAAGCTGGAACAAGTTCTAAACAAGATCCGTGCACATACGAACTTGACGCATTGTTGCAGTATGCTGTTGGATATCTTTGCCGAAGAGCTAGCCTAGTAGCGCTGTCGATCAGGCGGCTGCAACTACTTTCCAGCCCGAAGCGCGGGGAAGTTCCACTGCGCAAGTGGCATCCGGCCTCCCGTCGATACACGACAGGAACTTCTCACCTTTATACACTCGGAGAGAGACCCCCTTGAAAAGAACGACAGCTGCTCTCGTTGGCCAAGCGATTGCGGCCCGAATGCCAGTGTCTGCCCGATGGGAAGGACTGGCATAGCAAGATGCCCGAAGAGAAGACCTTCGAGGGGGACTTCCTCTTCGTCAATCACAATGCGAAGCAGATGAAAGCTTCTACTCACAGGAAAAAAGTCTTCTCACATGTACAGAACAAATATCGGTCCTGGAAGCGTCAAGAAGGCAACCGAGCGTTGAAGGCTTCGATCAAGACCTCATTGTCTGAGACGCGACCCCCAGAGAAAGTGGAAGGTTTGGTTGCATCACCAAGCTTGGCAAGACCAGAGCATATTGTACCTATACGCAGCTCACGAGCCACACCTGCCCGAGATGCGAGCGGGAAGAAGCCCTCTCACAGGATCACGATCCGGTCACTTATCACAGAAGACGACCAAGAACCCAGTGAATCTGCCCTTGTGAAAGCAAGGACAGAAACGATTCTCGCACGCCTGATTTCCCCGAACACGATTTTACAGGAAGGGAATTCAGACCCGTTCAACACATATGCCGTGAAGATTGATCCCCTGGCTAATGAGGTGCTGAGATTCCGCCGAGACATTGTCTTGCCAGCAATATACCACACCGCCAAACGAAAATGGATGACAAGCGCTGGAGCTCGACAGGACTGGCAACACTGTATCTACGGCTGGGGCGCCTCGGGCGGTCTCGGGGATGAAGGATCTGGTACAGCCTTCCTTGCTACGTGCGCCACGGTTGCATCGCTGGTATCGCCCAATCCCGCCGTTCGCGATCGCGCAGCGCATTTTCGAAGTAAAACCCTAGCCCTGCTGAGAAACCGACTCGCGGATGGAGATTGTGATCGTCAGCAGATATACTGGCACATCAACATCGTAGTTGATGTCGAGGCGCACAACCGTAACAAGGCAGGGGCAACAGTCCATCTGAATATGCTGCGGCAGTTCTTTGAGCGCGACGGAAACGAAGTGGACCTTCATCTCCTGCTTTACGTCATTTACCACGATATTCACGTCTCGGCGATGTTCCTCACCAGACCAGTCTTTGACATGGAAAGATGGGTGCCGGCGAGATTTCAGCCATTCATCGATGCTGCAGAGAAATACCTGCCCGACCTTTCCGAAATCAAAAGCCGGTTCCTTGATCCCTCAATTGACAATCCGAAGCTGCGCGCCCTGTTCATCGAGCGAAGAGAAAGCCTTGCCGTGTGGCTCGTTCAAAATGGTGCGGTTGAGGGGTCAGAGGATTCATCCGCACTTTTGAATTGGCTGCAGGTCCGCGTATACTTACATCAAGCTCAACTCATAAACCTCTTTCTGCAGGCAGAAACAAGATATAAAGCTGGGTTTACCTCTGAACTTATCAACACGTCAGCGTGTCAGGCATACCTCTCCTTGGCAACACTTCTGTACATTCGGTCAATCTCATTCAATGCTACGGTGCACGGCGTCCGCCTTCTTGACGCAACAGCAACAATATTGACGAATATGCAAGAAGCGTTGGTATGCAGTGAGACACCTCGCTCGCACAATTATGAGCAATATGAGAATGCCCGGCTGTGGGCATTGTATGTCGGTGCTAGCGCAGAACTGTTCATGGGCAAGGGTCCCGACAGAAGAGGTTGGTTCACGATCAACTTTGGCAGAAAAGCTGTGCGACTAGGTCTCGATGGCGACAATTCATGGGACAAAGTGAGAAAAGTGCTGAGAGGATTTTTGTATACTGATTTAATGCATCCGGATGGCGAAGAGTGGTTTAGGAGAGTATTGGAGACAGCTGGGTCCAACACAATCGTCTTGAAGAGAGAAGGACAATGGAATGAGCGACCCACTGTTGGTCACTGAAGGAGTTGGAATTAATGTATTATCGTGACGACAAGCCAGGAGTTCAAAGGTAACAAGATGCACAACGTATGCATGGTCCTCATGGATCAAACACTTGGCAGGAAGGTTAATCCAGAGAATGGCATGCTGTACAGCAAGAGTGCAAAGTACTTTGGTGGATCGATTAAGTAGAAGATGAGGCAGCTGTGCACAACAAGTGAGTTCGGGATAAAGACGATGGCCAGCAGGAATGGAAGGTCAACCGACAGTCAAACTGCGCTATGTCGATGCAAGCACAGGACTCCTGCTCATTCTCACTTCTCCATTGAGAGTCAAGTCCTGCTCTGGGAGATCATATTCTGATAACGATCTAGAGTTCATGCTCGTCTAGCGACTTCAAATGTTCTGCGATGAACTCAAGCGCTTGCAGATTCTGTGCTGGCAAGTCTGAAGGGATCTACTCTCCCTGTTTCTCTGTCACATCGCTCGAATAGTTTTGATCTGCCCTTTGTGATCATGTCTCGCTCTCCCTCTCCGCCTGCCAAAGTCGCCATCGACCGCCAAACTACCACACCCTTCCTCTTGAACTTCTGCTACCGCGCATCGGCATTTCACAGCTTGACGGATTTCCCTGTCCCCACACCTACGAGCCCGCAACCTCATCTCCCGTCGCATCTGCAGATATACACATGGATGAGCTGTACGCTGAAAGAGCTCGCACTGCTGCTGACCCAAGCATTGCCCAGCATCTTGCCAGGCCCTGCCATTGGGACGCGACTGAGTTTCAGATTGATCTATCCAGATCTCCATGCCAGCAGAGGTGGTGGAGGGAGACTTGAAAGTGAAGGCAGAGGAAGATACCTCAGCAAAGAGATGGGGAGCGTTGTGGTCGCTGCACCAGAGTATTCGAACGGAGGCGGCAGTGGCCCTATTCGCTTGGAAGGCGAGGACGCAGAGAAGACACTCGAAGATGCACGATTTGTGATAGGCGACTTCATCGATTGCGCTGTCTTCCCGCCTCTCAGTGATGGCACTGTAGTCTCTCGAGGAAGTGTCAGTGCTCGAGGGGGCCCTAGGGAGAATGGCTACGGCAGAGTCCGAAGCGGTGGGTATGGCCTAGGTGGTCGGGGGAGCTACAATGGGTTTGGTCCAAGAGGAGGTGGAGAATTCGGCGCTCAGGGCACTATACCCAGCGGTGAGTGGAGGAGGGGTGAGCGGTTGCCCGAATCAGGTGGCTTTCGAGGCGGGAGAGGTGCAAGACGAGGCTACTGATCTGTGTCTCGGTCCAAAGGGGGCAACACACTCATATTCACACAAGGTACTTCTACCTGCAAGGTGTCATCCTTGAAGCTATCAGAATCCGCCTGAGCGGTGCAGGTACGTGCAGCCAGTCTCAGGGAATTGCTGGTGCCAAAGGGCCAAGCTCAGGCACCGCATCAGCCGGTGGGAGGCGCCTTCAATACGGGCACCATCTGATTGCTCTCTTCAGTGTCACCAGACGCGACCGAAGCTTCCTACCATGGAAAGTCCTTTTTTTGTTGGAAGAAAGAAAGGAAGCACTTCCTCATATGGAGACATATGCGAAAGTACAAGCAAGCAGAATGAGACTGCGGCTGCAACAGTCAGCCTTCCGGCACTGTGGTGGACCTAAGGTTCGTCGCGAATCGCTCCAGACCCACAATATTGGTCGTTGGAGAGGCTTACGGGCAGCTTTTCAGCATAGAAGGGGCCTTGGAGGAGCCCGGCTACGGTATCTCGAGATTTCATCTGACATTCACCGCCATCTCACTGTCTGTAATCAGCTGTCGCACGTGGTGCCTTTGAGGCGTTGTGATTCTTGGGCGAGAGGAACGGTCTCTGTGACGTAGATTTTAGCCAGTGACAGAGCTTGAAGCCCTTTCACTGTTCCACTCTAAGCATCGCTTTCCGTCGCACTGTCCCCATCAAATTCACTCCCCACCGCCCAATCGCCGCCGATCTCCAGTAACAGAGCCCCTCCAAAACAAAAAACTTATCATTTCTCCATTACTATCCCACTCTCACCTTTCCACAGACCAGCACCTTTCTTCTTCTTGAACCTCAATTATAGAACTCTTGCGTGTCGTCTTTTGCACACTCTACATTACAATCGCTAAAGGACCGTCAAAATGGGCAAAGTAAGTTCTCTTTTGTCTCACGTCTCCCTCACTTGCCCCTCCAACAAACCTGACCGCTCCTTGTCATACAAGCGCAAAGCTGCGCCCAGGAAGACGATACTGACCAGATAATGGGCTAGGTCAAGTACATTCTCCTCGACTGCGACAACACTCTCTGCTTGTCAGAGCGTCTCGCCTTTGAAGCTTGCACCGATCTCACCAATGAACTCCTCGCAATCTACAAGGTCAAGGAGCGCTACACCGTCGATGACCTCCTCGAAGCCTTCGTAGGCCAGAACTTCCGTGGCATGATGGTCGGTCTCCAGAAGAAGCACAACTTTCAGATGCCACCAGACCAGATGGAAGAGTACGTTGGCAAGGAGTTGGGCGCAGTCACTGCCAAACTCAAGGCCAAGTGCCAGCCATGCCCCGGTGCCCCCGAAGAGCTCGAGCGCTTGAAGCAGGCCGGCTATCCCATGTCTGTCGTCAGCACCTCTGCCAAGCCTCGTGTCGTCGCCTCCCTCGAGAAGACCGGCATTGACAAGTACTTCCCCAACGAACACGTCTACAGCGCTGCGACCTCCCTCAACCCTCCCTCCAGCAAGCCAGACCCGAAGATCTACTTCTACGCCTGCGAGCAATTGGGTGTCAAGCCAGAAGAGACAGTCACCGTTGAGGACAGCAAGAGTGGTGCCACTGCTGCCATGCGTGCCGGTATTCCTTGCATCGGCTATGTTGGTGTCTACGCCATTGAGGATGGTGAGGAGAAGGTTAAGCAGATGGAGAAGACTCTCAAGGAGCAGTGCAACTGTGTCGAGATCATGCACGACTGGAAGGAGTTCCCAGAGCTTTTGAAGAAGGTCGAGGCTCGCTCTTAGGGTGCACCAGACAAGCTACGGCACTGCATGCTGGACGACCCACTGGTGGTGGTATGCTGGGAATGATCGGAAAGATCACACACACACCCTGTTATGGACTACACCAAATGGGCAACAGAGCTCCAGCAAGGAACATCTGGCGGAGACGACGTGGTCGATCCACTAGATCTCGTTACATGCTCGAAAGCCGAGCTAGATTCAGCCTCCCCAGATCAGAGGACGAGCACTGAGATTGGATGGACAATAGATGTCTCCCTCAACAAAGCATCCCAAGAAGGTTCCGTGTTATTTCCTTGCTGCTTCACTGAGCTGTCTTACCGGTAATCTCACCGTTGATGAGTTTACCGGCCACATCATCACCGACCTTGCCTCTTAGAGTTTCGTCACGTAGTCTTCGTCATGCTCGTGATCACGGGCATTTCCAAGTGCTTGTAGTTCCGCCTTTGAAGTTGTTCTCCGTGAAATACATAGGATACCACGGCTGAAGCTTCGCCCGCGGAGCCATTCATCTTATAGCCACGCTCTGAAAGTTCCTTAGCTTGTTACCTCATGGCCAAGTCTGACCTTCTCAACCAGCCGCCCCACCATCTCCCTCATGACATGCCTCTCACCACCGTAATCCATATCGAACCAGTAATTCACAGCTATACACGGCGCAGCAGTCAAAGTTCCATCTTCGGCCTCCCACTGCCCGCATTCCTGTGATACGTGGTGAAACCAGCCTGCTGGTAGGTAGAGAATTTCGCCTTCGTTGACAGTCAATGTGAGGGGTCGTGCGTGCTTGTAGTATGGATACTGCGTTGATGAGGCTGGCGGTGGGTTGAGAGGGTCGATTGGGATCCATGGTATTCGAGAGGAGTGTTTATCATTCGAGGAATTTTCATCCTGATTTACATCGTCCATGACGACGTCGAATTTCCTGCTTTCTTCATCGTACGTCCATTTCCCGGTCCTCACCATCTGTGCGTGGAGACAGATCTCCTCAATAGGGGCATACAGTACGAATTTCTTGCGCCCTTTCACAACAAGGTATAGGTTTTCGTAGGGGTCTCTGTGCGTGGATGTCACGCTTTGGGCGTTGCCGATCCAGATGTTCGTGGCTTCAGGATCTCTCAGCGTTGGCAGGGCGAATGGTGGAGGAGTCGCGGGAAGTTGGTTCACGAGCGGTGATAGCTCGGGGCGGGAGAGGTTGGAGTCTTGGGATTGGAGGTAGTAAACTGGCTTGTTAGGTGAGCCAGTATTCGGCGAGATTGGATGGGGTGGACATAGTTCGTCAAGCAGGTTGGACATGGTCATGTGAGTTGTGGCGGGCTGGACGAAGACTTGCTCGCAGGGGTCATCTGCATATGTTGCCCGAGGAAGTGCGTACAGCGAGTCAGCCCTCCCATCCGGAGTCACCGCGACCTCAACCTCTCCATCGATGAGCTCGCAAAGTCTCCTTCTCGTCCATTGAAAGCATGGCGCGCTCAGAACCACTCTTTGATCGTCATCCAAACTCTTGTGATTGAGGGACAGTGGATGACTTTCTCGCTGCTCCCCTCTTCCATCTCCGTGGCTGTTCCCATTTGCCTGAGCTTTCAAAATGGCCTCCGTCTGGATCGCTGCTTGATCCAGACGATACACGCATGGTCTGGCTCGAGCAACCTGTTGGCTGAATTGTACGTTTGTCGGATAAAGATACACTGGGACAACGGTGTCGGGGTTGAAGTCATGATAGTCCTCGACCAGATTCAGAAGTATAGAGATAGCGAGGTCTGCTTCTGACTTGTTGGTCACTTCATCACCTGAAGGCATAACATTTGACGTTATGAGCCAGCTCGTAGCCAGGCAGTTTGGGAACTCTAAACAGGTGGGCTGCGTCTGCTCGTATTAGATTGCTGCGGCCATCACACTGGCTTTGAACTCGGTGAATTCGGACAAGTTGTCGTGTCAGCCCGGTGCCGCGCGGTGAGGAGAAGAGTAGAAACAGCAACGTCGAGTGGAAGCGGCATCGAGGGACCGGTAACTCGTGACAACGTCAAGCTCGTCATTTGATCTTGTCCATTGCTTTCCTCAACTTTGCTCATAACAAAGAACCCAGGATAGCACTCTCAACGCCACTGACCTGCCCCGGTGTTTTCACAAACCGCATTATCGCATTAAATTTGAAGTCGATCGCGACGTCTAGACTGCCCCACGGCCAATGTTGACCGTCGGCTTTGTGGGGTCAGCAATGTGGAGAAATCATATCAGAGTTTAACCCGCCGGGCTGAGTCGTCCTCAATATAAGCATCAGGGTCACCAACACCATGAGGCGCCCGATCCGTACTATCTACTGTTCTCAGTCGTTCCGTGGTCTCCCATCCCTTGAGCTTGGCTATAACCGACTCCCTTACCATTTCCGGCCTTGAGGTCGTGCATTAGATGACGTGGTCTTACAAGTGAGAAGAGACACGAGGCAAGTGGGAATGGGTATAAATCAGATTTGAATCTTCAAGAATCAGTCAAGAGACACTCCTTTGCCCAGCGCCTGACAACATGGGATCAAACGACTCGCAGGCCACCTCTTACCCAGTCGCCATTGTTGGTGGCGGACCAGCCGGCTTGACAGCTTCTGTTCTCCTTTCACAATGCAACATTCCACATGTCTTGTTTGAAAGATACCCTTCGACTTCTATCCATCCGAAAGCATGCGGCTACAACCACCGCACGGTCGAAATCTGGCGGCGGATGGGAATTGAAAAAGAGCTGATTGAGGCTCGAGCTCCTCCAAACAACTTTTCCAGAACGGGTTGGTATACCAGCTTCGGTCCAAATGGAAGGGAGATCGTCAGTCGAGACTCCTGGGGCGGTGGTGCGTACAAAGAAGAGTACGCGTCTGTTTCACCCTGCCAGTATTCCATAATGCCGCAGATTCGACTAGAACCAATTCTTTCGAAGCGTGCGGTAGAGCTCAATCCCAAAGGCGTCTGGTACAACACCGAGGTCATCAAAGTGGAAGAGGCTGACGATCATGTGCTCATTTCCTACCAAAGAAAGGGCGAAGAGCCAGAGAAGCTGAAAGTGAGGTACTGCATCGGTGCCGATGGCGGCCGCAGCGTGACAGATCAGCTGGGAATCACCTGGGAGGGGGAGCGAGATGTCTTTGACATGGTATCGGTGCACATCCGTGCTCCTATATCTCTTCATCATCCCGACATCCGAAACTTTATTACCTGGTTCGTTAATCCGCGGCTAGGAGGGACGATCGGCTCCGGCTATCTTTACCATTTAGGCCCATATCCAATGGATCCGGATAGCGAGGAGTGGATTTTCGCATGCGGTCTGGCTCCCGGCGAGCGGAGCATGGACGGACCGGCAATGCTGAAGCGGATGCAGAATACTTTACAGATCCCAGATTTAGAGGCGGAACTCGTCTCCACCAGCTACTGGTACGTCAATGCCCTGACCGCCACGCGATATCGGAGCAAACCATCGACAGGACGTATATTCCTCGTTGGAGATGCTGCGCACAGAATCCCCCCATGGGGAGCTCTGGGCCTCAACACTGGCGTGCAAGACGTTGACAATCTGGTGTGGAAGTTGAATTTCGCCATCAACGGCATACCGACATCATTGGGCGGAAATACGGATTTCAATGCGCTCCTCGACACTTATGACACCGAACGACGACCTGTCGGCCAGCGGGTCCGAGATTGCGCACTCCACAACCTCCGCGCCCTCGGATTAGTAATGGATCATGCTATCGGCGTCTCTCCAACAAACAGCCAAGCTGACAATATAGCAAACATGGACTCCTTCTTCGATAAATCACCTGACAACAAGGAAGGCCCCGCTCGGCGCGAAGCCGTCGATCGCGCCCGCAAGATCCTTGACGATGAGTTTCATGCGCTCGGCGCTGAAGTCGGATGGTTTTATCTGGAGCTGGATGTTGAAGGCGAGGGGAAAGCGACAAGACACGACGGGCAGATTAGAGAGGACGGAAAAATGGACCTCTTGTATTACCACCCTTCCACAATTCCAGGACATCATCTGCCGCATGCTTGGTTGGAGAGGGATGGGCAGAGGGTATCAACGAGGGACCTGGTCAGGTACGATGGATTCGCACTCTTTACCTCGCAGCCAGAGCTGTGGGATAAGTCTGTTTTGGAGGAGGGCGATAAATTAGTTGCGTTGATTGGCATCTCTGATCAGAATTCGAAGGATCACTTCACTTGGAGGGACATTGAGGGCAAGTGGGCAGCTGAGCGTGGAGTGGGTGCATCCGGCGCAGTGCTGGTCCGTCCAGACGGCATCGTCGTTTGGAGGGCCAGGGAGTTTGACTCGGAGAAACATGGGAGGATTGGCTGGCTGAGCGATATTCTGCAAAGGTCGCTGAAAGTTGCATAGGTTTGAGTAGAACTTGAAAAGAGTAGGGTATAGAAGCATCGAGATCACCCTCGTCTTTTGAAAAGACTTGGCAGTCATTTGGGTGAAACAGGCACCTCAGATTCTTTCGACTCTCACAATCTGACCATTCTTCCGCCGGTCTTTTTTCCTAGCGCCGTCGCATTTTTATCTCAATGGAGCCTGGGCACTTGGCTCGCGCCACCACTTACAGCTAAAGTGATCCAGGACCGGCAGAGCAGATGGGCTTACCTCTCATGCTGGCCAATCCCGCCTTTGACGGGAGACCCAGTGGACGACTCGGCTCGAAAAAGACCAAGACAGGCTGTCTAACGTGCAAGCACGCACGGGTCAAATGCGATGAGCATAAGCCAGAGTGCAAAAGATGTGCCAGGCTTGGCCTCCAGTGCGGGTATCGCGATCTGTTCCTGCTGACCCGCGCCCACCCGCAGCGGCCCGGCCCAGGTGTGGTCAAGGGTGAGCACTCGAGTGTCACTCCTGCTCGCCAACTGTCAGCTCTCAATATTGAAGGCTTAGAGAGCGGTCTTTTTGATTTCTATCGCTGTGAAGTGGCTTTTAGACTTGGGGGATTTCTGGACCGGGACTTCTGGTACAACACTATTCTCCGACTTACTCACTCGGAACCAGTCATACTTCACTCAGTCATAGCGCTTGCAGCAGCCTTCAAGCAACTGAGATACTCGGAAAGCAATGCTACCGAGATTCATCCAGACCTTCCCTCCAAGTACTACCAGAGGGCCCTGAGAGAGGCAAATCGGCGGACACAGCAAGAAGATTGCGAGCTCGTCACGATGCTCACTTGCCCCATGTTCTTGTGCATGGAGTTTCTGCAGGGTAACAAGCTGCAAGCAATGGCCCTCTTCCGTCATGGTCATAGACTTCTGCAAAGCTTCGTGGATCGACGTCAACTCACCCAACCTGGAACATCTGGGCTTGGCGAATTGGACCGGACCTTCTATGCCCTGTTTGAAAGACTGACTCTAATGTCTAGGATGTTTGGCCTCGATGTCAAACTCACCTCCTTTCCGGGCCAACATCTCCGACAGGAAATGCTGTCCGACACGAAGTTCTGTAGTCTGGAAGAAGCACGAAACTCCCTGGTCCGCCGGCTAGTCGTTGGTCGTGAGTTCATGAAGGCCATTGGCGGACAAACAAGGAGAGCAGATTTCGTTCAACATCTGACCGAACACGACCGCCAGGAGCATCAAAGGCTGATCGCCCAGCAAGAGCAGTGGTATTGTCTATTCCAAGATCTGTGTCAACGACTACCACCCGGAGACGCCGGCGATGCCGCAATGACAGCAACCTTGACAGTCTTCCATTTCGTGGCAATGATATGGCTCAATTGTCCCTTTGCCGGTTCACAAATGTCCTTTGATGCATATCTCGAGAACTTCCAAATCATTGTCGCACAAGTCCGGACGGTCATCAGTTCATGCAACGATGATTCGAAGCTGGACGGTCTCTTCACATTTGAGATGGGAGTCTTGCCTGCGCTGTACTTCACGGCGACGAAGTGTCGACACCTTGAAACACGCAGTCAAGCATTGGAGCTGATAAGGAAAGCTCCGAAGCGCGAAGGTCCGTGGAAACGAGACGAGCTCATCGTGGTAGCGGAAGAAGCGATTCGGCTTGAATCCGCACAACTGCAAACCGCTGACGAATGGCCAAGTAAAGCTGATCGCATCACCATCATCAAGCTCTCTCAGCATGACGATGACGACCGTGTCATGGCCAGTTTCATCTACGGAGACCATGTTGTCACTAAGTCCTGGACAGATTTTCAGGCATAACGAGTATCAATTAGATCTTGCAAACCACCAGATCATTCCTATGACGTTTGCCCAAAGAACTCCCCTAACCCCTATGGGTCAAACTGAATATGACGTTGTTCCGAGGGTCAATGCACTAGTTGTCTTACTGCTTGACGAGCCCGCATACCGAAAGATAGTCAATGGTTCCTCCCGAGGTATCGATATGAAATGCAGCAGCTTCGAAAACACCAGATATACTCCGCTTGGTCCCGGGTCGCAAAAGCATATTTTCAGCAGCATGGTACCGAAGCTCTTGGCAAGATGGGCGACTCCTAAAGCCGTGGTACTGGGTGAGAAAGAGCCTCCCGTGGACTCTTAGAACTTCGAATCCGAGTCTGGATCGTGGGCAAGGCCTTCCGTTCGACTGCGATCTTGTTGCCTATCACGCGCTGTGTCCAGACGAATGTCGCCTTGAGCACGATCTAGATTTGGACTTGAGCTTCAGGAGTCCACGTATGGAGAAGGGGCATTCTATCAGCTCTTCGCGGACGTGGTCTGCATAAACACCATCAACACCGCAGCATAGGCCGCCGTCCCGGCCAGGATCTGAAATGGCTGTTCCACACTGCTGCAGACGAGCACGACCGTGAATAGAAAGGTGAAGCCCGTGATGATGCCCAATTTGCCATCGGCGCTCTCAATGGAATTCAGCCACCATGTCGGGCCGAACAACATCGCCAGACCGAGCACGATAATGATCACGTTGGTAAAGGCGTCCATTTTGCGGCCACTGTAGAAATGGCTGGTGGAAGTGCCTCCTTCCTTGTTGACGCTGAACAGGCTCCAAGAACGCATCTTGCGGGACTTTTCCACCAAGTGCCGCAGAGGTGATCTATCCTTGGTGAGGATTGGGATGAGATCTTCGTGATGCTTGGCGAATTTGTGCTCCTCCGGATCAATGGCGCCGGGATAATTGTGGTACAGCCAGTTTTCGAGATTTGTTATTTGCCGTTCGTTGGCGGTGGTGCGAGACCTCATGTCGGAGAAGGCGATGACGGATTCATCTACACCACTGTTATCACGGAGTATCTTTGATGCACTAAGAAGGTCATACTATATTCTTTCAGCAGAGTTCTCAGCTTTTTCAAAATCTGCTTCCTTTCAGGATCTGGATCATGCCGCAGCGTATCATTTCGGGATTGCTTCATTTGCTCTTGAGCAGTCCTGTCGACAGGAACAGTCCTATCGAGAATTGACTGCCTCAGCTTTCCTTGAGTAGTCTTATCGAACAGTGCGTCCATATGGCGTTTGTCGATCGCTTGCAGGCGCTCTTCCAAGAACATGATCTCATCCTGCATGGACAGCAAAACTCGAGCGTTGAGGTCGCTAAACCGCCTGAGGAGGAAGAAATCTTCCGAAGTGCCCATCCATCGAGCAAATGCTGGGTAGCCGTGGAACTTGAACCCCCAGTCTCGCTTCTCGTCTTCACTAAAAATTTGATTTTGCGCAGCGGACACGGGCACAGGGCTCTGGACTGGAGAAGCCGCATTCAACTTCGCAAGTAACGAGTTCCCTGTTGATTGGCGAATGGGTGCTTGAGGCCCTGATTGCGACTGGCTTGGGTTTGCGAGGATTTGGTGCATTTGGATGGGTGAAGTTGTCATTGTTGCGGTCGTCATTTTGTCGGCTTTCACTGTTAACGACTGGGTCGCTTCTCCTTCTTGAAACCTAGATCAGGAGTACGAAGTGTACGCTGCACAGAATACATGATGCACCTGCTTTCTAAGTATTCCTTATAATCTGTCAGCCATGTTGGCAAGAGTTCAGCTTCAAGAGAACAGATAGGCATATTTGAAGGCTGTGAACAGGCTGGGCATCGGCTGCGCCACACAGGTCGAGCTGAAACCAGGTCATTGAATGTGGCACGTGCTGCATGCACGATCCTTGCTCGCCTCGTATTCGAACTGGCGAAAGGCAACGTGTTTGCCTTGTTGCAGGTGTGTTGGGCTGTTGTGCTAGGCTAACCAGCCTGTGGCCATGAGGGAGCCTCGCAACTTAAGAACTCTTCTTCCTCGTTGCACAGCCTACCTCTGGCACCTGATGCTTGGTTTGTCTTTGACCCTTCCTTAGACGTTGGTCAGACCAGCCACAAGTGCTGGATCCACGTACGGCGGTACGAAAGCACGTTCCACAGAATAAGCCTCGCCCTACCCCGCCAGCGCACGAAGCCCGAGCGTCCCACCGAGCACTTAAGGCCCAAGCCTGCGAACCTGCCCCCTTATGGATGAGAACAATTATCCACCTCCTCCAAGGTTTCACAGTTTTGTGAAAACGTTGAAAAATGTCAGGACAGCAACCGAAAGACTTCAAGAGGGTGTTGTCAGGGCACCAGGCGACGAAGGTCGCCTGCCGGGACGTGTGAACAGGCCTTTCATTGCCTCAGACCATCTTTCGAACAATGGATTTCACAATAACGCGACAGGAGCTGCGAATGAGTACTTTGGAACCCATCCCGATGCGCATCTCGGAAAAACGGTTGAATTCTTCTTGAAGAGCAACCCGCGAGTCGTGATGCAGGGCATAATTGTGTCTACCGAGAATGACCAGATTCTCAATTTACGAGATGGTAAGCTGGATCTAATGGAATGTCCTCGGCGTAATGTTGCTGACCATACCAGTAATCGTGCGCGATACTTTGCAGCGAGTATCTCAGACCACATATTACGAAGATGATATCGAGATCGTGCCGAAAAACACCGCCGGGCAAAGCGTTTCACCCTCTTCTTTCATCGCTCCTGCACTCCCACACACAGACAGTGGCTTCAATCCACCACCACTTCCGCACACAAGCAGTAGTTTCGGCTCTCCTCCAGCCTCTCAAATGGGTATTGGATCGAGCTCTCCGCCATCTTTCCAAACGGGCATTGGATCGAGCTCTCCGCCATCTTTCCCAATCGGCATTGGATCTAGCCCTCCACAAACGTTTCACACTGGTAGTGGATTTTTCTCTCCAGGCTCGGTGTACACCTCGCCTCATGCCAGCATGAGTGGAAGTCCTCCGACACCGCGTTGTGGACGGTGCCGGCTCCCCATCAGGTCAGTCTCCTTTCACCTGCTTGGTTGAATTGGCTCTCAAGGTAGTACAGTCAAAGATACTGCAGTTCTTGCAATATGGTTACAGCAGACCCAAATGCTTCGCAGTGCCAGAACTGTCCCTACTATAGCATGTTGTCCTCGTAAGTATCGATGTCGCGAATGATTTGACGTTTGCAGAAGCTAACATCTCCCGTTCGCCAGGTATTGCTCGAAGTTCTGCCACGATCGGGCAACATAGCGATTCCTACGGTATTTAGGAACAGCAATAAGAGAGGTGTCTCGGTTGTGACAGAGGTTGAATTCCATGATCTATCCTGCACTGCAGTTATGTCATGGAGTTCAGTATCCAGTCCGGGTCCATGGGTTATGATAAGCTTGGGACGTTTTCGTTCAGCGGAATGATTGGCACAGTAGACTGACATTTAGAGCAAGTCCCGGAAAATTTCTTGTTCGTCGCACGTTTGGTTAGGTTACGGAATGAGCGTGGTGGACTTGTTACGGCAGGACCAGCAGATCTTTTATTCCTTTTCGAGTCGGGTTTCACGTCGCTGAGCGGGCTCTGCTACGAGACTGCAATTCTTCCTACTGTTTCGGAATCACTCCCAAGGTCCTCCAGATATCCCACGTGAGTCGATGTCTATACTGTCGAGAGCACCCGAAACTTGGTTGGGGCCATCAGCCACTTCCCTATGCTCTTGCTCTGCCTCCTTCGTTTCTTCAGTCGAGCCTGATCTCTCTTGACTCTCTTCAGATTCCGCCTCCTTGACCGCCACCCAGTAGTACATCTTTTCGATATACGGCTTCTCGACACCTTCTCCCTTCTTTCGCCACAAGCGTCCAAATTGGTATTTGACCATGTCAACCGCCCACGGGAGGACGTGTCGCACTTGGTACTGGATGTGCTTTGCGGTAGGCACGCCGAAGATATAGTTGAGCTCTTCTAGAGACATGTAGTTGAGCTTGCCGTGTTCTTTGCTCACGGAAGCACCTGCTGTTTCGGGCACGAGGAAGAAGATCAGGAGAAGCGCGATGACGTTGCATCCGACGAAGGCACCCAGGAGACGCTGTTGGTTCTTGTCCCATGATCTTGCACGGTCTTCAGGTGGGCCATGGGAAGCCACTTGTGCTTGGGGAACGAAAAGCGTCAATAGTCCTGCAGGGCCTGGTCAGCCCCAAAAAAGCAAAAAGCAGGACATGCCACATGCTTACCTGCTCCGAAGAGATTTACGAAGACGGCCAAACTCATGCCTGCCTCGCGGCAGAATAACGGGAAAACTTCCGATGCGTACGTGAACGCCACTAAAGCACGGTCAGCGAGGAGTAGATCGCGAATGCTTCTTCCTGGCATACCTGGTCCCTGCCCAATCGAGTAGAAGAGAATGAATAACATCATGAAAACTCCCACTCGGGCTTCCTTGCCGGCGTCGGACGTGGTAAGGAAGGATAGACAAGCGCCCAGCATTGAAATGATCATCCCGGGATACGTTGCAAGAAGGAGAAATCGTCGGCCTCGGCTGTCGATCCACCAATATGCAGGGAAAGCTGGATTCTCTGTTAGCTTTTGACAGTATCAACGGAACAGCTGACTACAACGTCGTCGAATGGAACGGGGCGCTTACTGAAGACAAAGTTCGCCAGTCCGACACCCCAGCTTAACCACAATGCAGCTTTGTTGTTGGGTATGCCCTTGTTGTTCGGCCCGTCGACGTCTCGGAAGAAAGTGGTACTGTAAAACATGATGGCATTCCTGGTGACAATTAGTACTGGATCAACTGAAGTGTGCAGGCATTCGTACACTCCACATAATTGCTGGGATAGCATCACTACTGATGCTGCTATGGCTGCCCTTCGACTTCGTGCGTTACGGAAAAGTCGATAGATCCGGGTCCAGTAATTGGTTCTCTTCCAGTAGTCTTGAAACGCGCTTGTCTGGATGACATCGTGAGTTGAATCTCCATCATTATTTGATGCTCCAGCTCGAGGTGCCTCCTCCGTATCTTGTCTTTCTCGATGGAAAAGGGCTACCTCTGTCTGCAGTTGAGCATTGGCATAGAAAAGCTCCGTTGCAGCTTGTAAAGGTGTCGGTCGTAGGGCGCAAAGGGTTCTGAATGCTTCGTCTCCCTTGCCTCTCCTAAGTAGCCACCTGGGAGACTCGGGGATCGTCCATATCAGGGTCATGAGACAGCCTGCCGGAATACACGCAGACGCCAGCTGGAACCGCCAGCTGAGATTTCCAGTCCAAGAGACGATGAGGTTAGCAGTGAAGCCGCAAAATATGCCAAATGCGTCGAACAGCTGCCAATTCATAACGAGAGTCCCCCTGAGATAGTTTTAGATCAGCTCGCGGCTGGGGAGGGATCACACATACCTGAGGTGACTCGGGCTTATCTCGGCGCCAAATATAGGCGTGACTGAGGCCTTGGCACCGATTCCCAACCCCAACACAGCACGCCAGATTAGTGACTCTTGCCATGTCTGTGCGGTGGCCGCTCCGATAGCAGCCATCAGGCAAATGCAGGCTGATGCGAAGATTGCTCCTCTCCGGCCAAGAAGCCAGGACTGAAGGGGATCTGAGCACCAGCATCCTTCAAGCAGGTGTTAGAGGTCCTGTCGTCGAAATGGCATTTCGTGACCTACCGAACATTGCGGCTGCCAGATATGTGATGGCGTTGATTGACGCGAACTTCCAGACTGGGTCTTTCCCTTTCCATTCGTTGTGTTTGTCCTTCAGACCCATAGCCAATGGCAGCGTTTGGTTGGCACCATTGCTTACAGCTTGACTGCGATTTTGTCAGTCATTCAAACGTGTCGCAAGCCAGAAGGGAAACCACGAGATCTGGATATGGCATCGTAACCCGTGATGAGACTTACATCCAACCTTGCACGATAGCAGAGAAGCAAAGAGTGACGACGCTGACTCGTAAAGGCTTCGGCTGTAGCCAAAATCCTTGCTTCTTCTCTTCCTCAAGAGCGGTAGATTCCTCTTTTGTCACATCGACCTTCTTCCAGCTGAGGGGGTCGTTTGCGATCTCAGCCGCCTTCTCGAACAAGGCCTTGTCGGCCCCTATACTCTCTGCAAAGTCCCTGGCAAGTTTCTTGAGTTGGCTAGGTCGCAGGTGATTGAGCGGATTGTCAATTCTTGTCGATTGTCAGTAATCACGTTTGACGGCACCACAAAAGTCGCCCTACTCACTGACGCAGCTCATTGTTGTCCAAGCTCACACGATGAGGGCTCCTACTGCTAGCCATCTTTGAGAAACCGAACACCCACTCCTTTCGGGAACATTTTTTGGTCGTCTGAGGCTATCTCCTCGCCTGGGAGCGAGTATGGTCTTTCATAATTACCATGAAAAAGGGCTATGCGACTGAGGCTGGGTGTGGTGGTCGGACGCCACGCGAGGCAGACTCCAAGTCAAGGCGGTCCGGTGCGGCTGCCTCCCGAAATCAAGAAATGTGCAAGACTGCGATAGGTCATGGTCTGCATGTGATGGCTGCATTGACGGGGAGCAGCGCACCAATGTGCAAGAGAAGCGTGCTGCGAACAAGGAATAATCGTAGCATAATGAACGGCCGGCACTGTTCTTGGGCGCGGTGAGCGGGCAACTCAGCCTCGATCGTCGCCTATAGCGTGCCGATCGACTTTGGTTTAGACTTTCCATGCCGCCCCAAGTTTCGGGCCAAAAATGCTCTTTGTCTGGCTTCTGGCTCATGAGATATGAGGCTCGGATGGATCTGCCGGCTCAGAAGTCGCCTTCTACTGTAGATTCGATGAACATGGTTTGGATCTCTGGGAGAGGAGGTGTGAGTACCGTTGTGTTGTTTCGAAACAGAAAAGGCGGTCCTCCAATTGAGCAAACAATATCTTCAGCTGCAAATTGGTCGGTACTTGAGAACCGGTTCTTTCCAAGAGGAAGACAGCCAGACAGTTCCAGTGCTTAACACACATCTATCGCTGCTTCCCTAGCTCGTCAAACATACACTCCAATGCGCCTTCCATTACAACAAAATGGCTCAGACAGAACATGCAGGCACGAACCGGGATCTGGGGTGTTTTTTGCGATATCTACGCGCGGGGTTTGGCGATCGGTGCGTTCGCAAGCTGGCAGCCTGAATTTCATCACGTCATTCCACTGCATTAACGCCCACGACGAGGGTTCGTTCAACCGTTTTTTGCACGGCTCCAGGGCAATGCAGCACGCACGAGCACGGTCTTGACAGGCAAATAATTGCCACACCACGTCCGTCTATCTCGTCGCGATCTTTTGACACGTGGGAGCTTTGTCGGTGATGTCATACCACGGCTTGTACTCTTCAAACACTTACCTGGAGACCTGAAGTTTTACAAGTCGCAAGGGAGATTGACCTTCACTGTCAACTGGTAGAAAGTTTGGGGTCGGCTCGAACACTTTGACTCCGCTCAATTGACGTTTGCAGCAGTCATGGCTGAGCTGCAGACGGCCGGTGCCGCCATCTCACTGGCCTTTCATGTCGGTAAGTTACCGTTCGGCGTTCCAACAATGAGGCTCTGACGCGTGCAGCCGCACTTGCCCACAAGGCTGTCAAGTTGATCAAGAGAGTTCTCCAAGCCGATGTCGAGGCCGAGGCTCTGCAGCACAGGACAGAGCATCTCGAAAGCCTCGCGAAAAGTGTAGGCAAGGTACTTCGGTACCGCAAAAAGCAGCGGGGCGATGCCCAACCACCGCCCGCTGAGAAAGATATTATCAAAACCATCAAGGGATCTCTGGTGGAATGTCGAACATGTCTCAAGGTTATTTGTGACAGACTGAAACCGTACGCAGAACAAAAAGAACGCGGCACTCTCGACAAGATGTCCACCGGCTTCAAGTTCGTCAATTCTCAGGCCTTTATCGAAAGTCAGGAGAAAATCATTAGCAGCCACCTCCAAAACCTGACATTGTTGGTCACACTTTTGAACAATCTGGACCACATCGATGACACTCGCCAACGCCAGGAACAAGGTAGATACCTCCGAGAAGTCAGAACCTTGGTGGAAGCCGTGGTTCGTCAGGTAGTGGACGAGCAATCGTCCGTCTTCAGGCTTCTAGAAGCAGACGCAAGCGAACACCAGGGCTCGCCATCGCCCGAGGATATGGATGACATTGAAAGCGACCCTGAGAGTGACGGCGGCAGCTCTAAGATTGAGATGGAAAGACGTTGTCCTGAGTGCTGGAAGCGAAATCTGCCAGTGCCAGACACGCCGCTGGCCATAGCAGTCAAACGCGAGCAAAGTGAAATTGTTCGGGGTATTCTGGAAACCTGTGAAGACAAGGACATCATGATAACGGACGCGGAAGACTGGACCTTGCTGCATTATGCAGCTCACAAAGCCGACCACGCCACCGTCTGTGTCTTACTGGAGAGCTCGGTGGGCTGGGCTCCGGACTTCATCGATGCGAGATCAAAGGACGGCCAGACTGCCCTGATGCAAATTGCAAAACAAGCAGATCAGGAAAAGAGCTTGGAACTTGCGAAAGAACTGATCGCCCACAAATGCAACCTCGATGCCGAAGACGACAGCAGCATTCGCCGCTCGGCCCTCTACTTCGCAATCGACGGGCCCAAGACAACAAATCGTGAACGATTCGTCGACTATCTCGTAGAAAGAGGCGCGCAAAAGGCCACCTTGAGCGAGAAGTACCCCGAAAAAGCAAGCGACTATCTCGCCTTGAGAGAGCAATCGCACGGACGTGAACAGAAGGAGAGCAGTTCGTCCATTGGCCGGAAGTTGAGCAAAGCTTTCAGCAGGTCAGAGTGAAGCAACAAGAACTGCGAATGCAACAAGCATGGACTATCGGCAGGCCAGGGCGTCGATTTTGAAAGACAAACACACGTTCCAACAGCGAAAATTGGGGTCGCCCGGGCCCGAAGAAGCGACCTAAATGCCCTCTAATCCTACACCCAGGAGTGACAGAGCTCGACCAGAAAGCCCTTGAGCTGGCACATCAGAAGATATAATCGACAAGCTAAAATGGACATGAAACTGGTGAATGTGTCACCTGCATATCAGGCGCCCTGTCCGGATCTAGGCATATCCACGACGACCATATATCTCAGTCCAAGGTTCCAGCTCAGACCCACAACTGAAAACTTCACCTCGAGGAAACTGCAGAGATTTCCTTTCTCTTCAACCCACTACAATGAGAGAGATTGATAGATTCGACCGTGCAAGGTCGAGACCGATGAGACTGCTGGTCCTTGGGATCTCCAGAACTGGGACTTCTTGTGCGTAATGGTATAACATGACTGGCGGCCAGAGGCTGATCGTTGTCGCTCCTCCAGCTCTATGCATAGCTCTGGACAAGCTGGGCTACAAAACATATCACATGAACGAGGTCTGCCGTCATCTCATATAGTTCATTCTTTCTATTGAGCTGATCATCTGAGCCAGTGTCTTGACCGACCGACGTTTTTCTTTCCGCTGTGGACCGAGGCATTGAATGCAAAATTCCGAGGCGGCGGAAAGGCGTTCGGACGTCTGGAGTTTGACAAGGTGTTAGGCGAATACGATGTAAGTCCGGCTGAGCTTCTGGCTGCTGCCTTGCACATGCAGCTACTCACAATCTTTGAAGGCGCTATCTGATCTGCCCCCTGCGCTCTTCGCCAACGAGTTGCTCGAAGCATATCCTGATGCAAAGGTCATTTTGACCACGCGAGACACGGAAAAGTGGGTCACGTCAATGCAGTCCACCATTTGGCTTGCGCACTCATGGTCATCCTGGGACATCCTCGCGCACTTTCACGCCTTGATAGGAGGCTGGCGGAGGTGCGATACTCTCGACTGGGACTGTTTCATAGGCCAATTTGGCCGTCGCGATTATTTGTCATTGGAGTATCGAACGCTGGCCATGAAGAGATTCGACGAGCACAACGATCACGTCCGCAGCGTCGTGCCGAAACTGAACCTGCTGGAGTTTCGCCCACAGGACGGATGGAAGCCGTTGTGCGAGTTTCTTGGGCATGATGTTCCGGTGGAGGAGTATCCGCATGCGTGGGATACCGACCACCTTGTCAAAATGGCCACGACCCTCTGGTGGATCGGTGTTGGGACAATGTTGTTGAAGCTCGGCGCACCTGTGGCGGTTGCGACTGGATTTTGGTACTGGCTGAAGCACTAGCTCGGCCTCACATTGAGCTTTTGCCGCGGTGTCGAATGATGCTGTCGTTTGAGTGATATTTGGCTCCGAGAATCATGAAGTGGGCTCCGGTATGGAATGCGTGATTGTATGAAGAAGCGATTCATGAATCCTCTTGCTCTTCCTCAATACCCTGCGCATTTCCAGGCCGAAGGGGGTCTCTGACCGGCTTTTCGAGCTTGTTAAGAAATCTGGCTCATCAGACGCCCACTAGTATTCGGCTCTTTGGCCAAAGACAAGAACAGTAAACCTCGTGGCAAAGCAAGCAGAAACACAAGCTCTTCTGATGTCCTTGCGGATCGCTGCGCGACCATCTACCCCGCATAAGGCCAATCGTCTCCCCAGCTTCACCGTCTCCGCCTTACTAATACACTGGGGAGAGCTCGACAACGATGGAGGTAAGCACGTCATGAAGAGCTTTAAAATGCATAGCTTAGGTATCTGCTAGTCGTTTGAAGACTCTACCTCGCACAAACTCAAGTCTCACAATGCAGCTCGTCAACTACGCAGCATGGATTCCAGCCGAGAAGGCTTCCCTTGTGGTGGCAACAGCTCCCTTTCCAGATCTAGCAGCCAATGAACTGATCATCAAAAACCACGCTTTGGCGATAAACCCCGTGGACTGGAAGATCCAGGCCTCGGGTGGGTTTGGGCTGTCTTACCCGGCGATCCTCGGAGAAGATGTTGCCGGTGAGGTGCTTGAAGTGGGCAAAAATGTGAAGGGTTTCAAGAAGGGTGATCGAGTCATTGTCCACGCTCTTGGGTTGGGGAGCGGACCTGGATATGGCGGGTTTCAACTGTATCCGAAAGTGAAACTCGCAACTGTGGCAAAGATTCCGGAGAAGCTGGAGTTCAAAACAGCAGCGGTGTTGCCGTTGAGCGTGAGCACGGCTGCAGCAGGGCTATACTTGGAAGGGACTCTAGGCTTGAAGTATCCCACAACAGGGAGCAGCAAGGCAAGTCAGACAGCTTCGAAGAAGAAGGAGGTGCTTCTGCTGTGGGGTGGCTCTTCGTCGGTCGGATCGTCTGTGATACAGCTTGCCGTGGCTTCTGGCTATGATGTTGTCACAACCGCGTCCCCAGCAAACTATTCCTACGCCAAGGAACTCGGTGCATCATTGGTGTTAGACTACCACAACCCCGATGTTGTACCAATCCTAATATCGTTGCTAAAAGAGCACGGCGCGAAGGTGGTTGGTGTTTACGACGCGATTGGAGCCGAAGGAACGGTGCGGCAGAGCGCCGCTGTCCTTCATGCACTGGGTGGCGGAACCGTCGCTAGCGTTGTCTCCGCGCCAGATGACCTTCCCAAGGATGTGAAAGTTGCTCGGATTGGAAGCACCAATATTGTAAGCCAGGAGGCTGGCGTGGTCGCGAAGAAGATCTGGGGTGAATATCTACCCGCAGCGTTGGAGGATGGGTCGTTCAAAGCCGCACCTGAGGAGCTTGTCGTGGGAAATGGACTGTACTTCGTGCAAGGGGCGCTGGATAGGCAGAAGAGTGGCGTGAGTGCGAGGAAGGTCGTCGTGACGCTCTGAAAGGACAGACTGAATCCGAATGAAGACGCTGTTGACTGTCCTCGCGCTTAGTCGTCACTGAACCACCGCATGTACTCAAACCACGTCGTGCTGCCCTGGAAGCTGTCGATCAAAACGAAGGTGACGTTGGCGACGCTCTCGAACCCCAAGGACTTGTACAGGGGGTAACCTGCCGGCGTTGCTAACAGGGTCACAGGGACCCTGATCTTCCTGCCTTCTGATAGTGAAAGCCTCTGCTCCTCTGCCTTTGCGAAATCCATGCCCCATTCGACCTGCGCTGCTCCGAAGCCGTTGCCATCCCAATCTGGGTGAGTCGCGAGGAGTCCCAGATAGAGCTGATACTCGTATGCATCTTCGATATAGTCCTTCTCGGCCTTGTTCAGCTGGGGAGCAAGGTGAGCAGTGCGAATGAGGTTCATGTCGAGGTGGAGCGAGCAAGGGAGTTTTATTTCAGAAAGACTCTCTTGTCCCAGATCGATAGGGGCTTGCGCAGCTCGATTCAAGCCTTGGCCAAAGGATACATCAGACTTTGATCTTTCCTCTGACTGAGTCGCTGCAGATTCTCGTGGCATTGAACATTCAAAGGGCAGGCCCAAGAAATCTCCGGCTGATGATTTCCCTTCCCCCTCACCTTTCCTCATCATTTTCCAAAAGGCAAAGCTCTGTGCGTCCTTGTTGCCTCTGACAGACGGCACAATGACATGCCCAAAGGTTCCAGTAGCATCTTGATATTCCGGAATCTGATTCTCTGCTGCCTCGTAGACGCATCTCCAGTGGTATTCTGGAAACGTGTCGCGGAATTGGTAAAGATATGTCCACATTACGCCAGGGTCGAATGCGGATACAATTGTGTCAACGATGGCATCAAGGTCACTGTAAGAGACATTCCGGAATTCGAAGGCTGGATGTGGAGCAGCGCTGCTGACGCCGATGGAGACAGCCACAACAACGACGACAGCGTTGATAAGGTTCATAAGGGCCATGGTGAGCTTCAGCTTAGGGTGTGTTTGGCCTCCGAAGATTCAGTTGACTTTGCTGATCATTATATATATATATGAGTGCACTCGCTGGCCGTCCAGGCAGCAATAATATCGGAGTCAATACGAATGAGGTCGAGCACTCACCAGTGCCCGTAGCTGGGAGGAGCTCTTCTGTGGGGTCGAGGCCAGCGCCGCCTGACGATCACCTGATTCTCACGTGATGCTTGCCTGTAAAGCGGCAGCATAAACCGTTGCCCTCAAAATCTCATGTCTAGCTGCTTACTGACAGCTTACCTTACCTTGTAGTAGTCCAGTCTTTTTATGTCTTCGTCGGAGACTCGTCCGCTGCGGTTCCCACAAGGCGGTGGAGATATAAGACCAGTCCATAGTCTGTTGCCGCTCCGTGCCTGCCGATTGTTATCTTCAAGTCTAGCGGACTGCCTCTGGACTCCCGCTGCAAGACACCACCCTCGAAGGCCTTCACCTGAACAGATGTTGAGCTGTGCCCGCAGCCGAGATGTTCCACGTCCCTGCCGCTGTTACCACCTCGTGGGTCCAACCGCGGCGCCAACCGTTTCCGCGAGTGAGGGCGTGGGAACATTGGTTTCGAAAAAGAGATAGACAGAAACGGACACATACCTTGGCTTCCAATGGAGAAAACCCCCACCCTTGACAACTGCGATCTCCGGACGCATGAATGCTAGTGTGGAGTACCCTACAAAAGAGATCGTATATTAAGGACCACAAAATCGGCTAACGAGCTGCTTGCGCCCTTCAAGGAGCAAAGTCGAGGATGCCTGAAGTCGACAGCTTGTCCAGGTGCAACTTCGGGTACGAGGCCCGACTGGTAGCCAGGGCAGTCCAATGATGCTACCCAGTGTGAAGAGACTAAGGCGCCGCCAGCAACGGTTGAACCCCCAACTTTCGCCGGAGAGGCTCTACTTGTTATACACTACTGGGACCTGCCTGGTCCAGCCGTGGCACGACACATTCAGTATACCTGTAAGTCCGGCTATGGCTCTCCTTTGCGCACTAGTTCAACGCTGCTCCCCATCGGCCAGTGAAAACTTCGTTTGAGCGACAAGGACAGCTAATGTAGCACGCTCGCCACGTGGCCGCTGACTCTCGCTGGAAAAGCGCTCTGCGAGAACTGGAAGCCCGAGGCAGCTTTCACTGGGCTGCACCGCAAGAGGTTTGCTCTGAATATGGCAGACCAAAAGGAACGTGACTTTCAACATTGGCCAGCATCCCAACGGCAGTTGCCCGTGTCGCGACGAATGAGCAAGGAGACTATTGGTAGGAGCGCCCGCGTGATCGGCTGTGAATATCGCAAAAAAGCACCCACAAGAGAGCTTTGTCAAGCAATTGCTTCAAGGTGCTTCTAGATCGAGAGGGCCAAGATGGCTGGAAAAAGGCTTGTCCATGGCTGGCTGATGAGCTGTTCATATTGAGTTCTGGTAGCCGAACTTCTCGAGTACATAATCGCCTGGAAGCGGTGAATCTTCATCTTAGCTCCACCAGGCAATGCCTGATAGTGGTCGAGATCCAGCCGGAAGAGCACCCAACTGCTTTGCGCAGATCTCGTCCAAAAGGTTCTGCACGACATTGAGCACAGTCAAGCCTTCCACGGAGCACGCTGTCTACTTGCGCTAAGCTTTAGATGCCACTCAAAAACGCATATTCTACATGTCATTCACGACCAAATTCGCAGCTCTCAAGAATTACTCACAACAGCGCAAGGCTGGATAGTAGGTTCATTGCGTGCCTCTCGTGTCTGGAGTGCCATTTTGCACACCTTGCAGCTCATGTGTTGGGGGTCGTGTTTGCTTATCTGTGACAACCCTCGGGTGGTCGGATCACAGTCTTCAGTGATTGGTAGACACAATCCGACAACTGCAGCCACCGAACATCTAGACCGATCCGGGCATACGTGTCACCTGTTCGAAGTCATGGCGAGCTCTTTTGAGATCTCAGAGTCCCATTGGGGAAAGACCATCACTGACCCCTGTCCTCCCCGCTTTAATGGCTGAAGTCACAAGCGAGGGCAGCAAGACGCTTGGTCAAGCCTTACCAATAACAATCCCTGTAGGTACGCCAGAATTGCTCAGCTGAAAGATATCGAGCTCGAGCTTGCATGCGCTTCTTTGAGCTTGCCGTCTTCATGTTCTTGCATCGACACTTTGACGTAAATGTGATTCCAGGCCAACTGGCTTGTTGGGCTTCCCCATACGTCTTCCATGGTACATACTATACTAACAGGCAAGTTCTAAATCTCATGAGCAGTCGAAAATTTACAGGGGTGTGGACTCTGCTCGCATTCGCGAGAGCGCCTGTGACTAGGCATGCGTTCATACGCCCACCTTGCAACAGTTATGGCAACCTATTGACTGCACACGAAGGAGCACAGTCAAGAACAGCCATTTCACAACGCCACAAAGACTATTCGAGATTCCGCGAGTGGATACAGCAAAACTTCCTTGAGTCATGCATGACTCGTACGCCGATCCAGAACTTCCTGGTTCTCCGGCACGCGATCCATCCAACAACGCTGAGTCGATTCCTGGTTTGGTGAAGTTCATACATTCTTCAGCATCCACGACATTTGATTCCAGTCGTGCAACTGGGGAAGGTAAATGATAATCTACATGGCGCGAGAACAACTTGGTACCTGCCCAGTCAAACGCTTCTTCGGGTTCTCAAGCACAACTGCACCGAGCTTGTCCTTTTACTCGAGTTTCATGCGTCAATCGTTGCACCGTGGTCACTCTAGATCCGGTCGTTAGAGGTATCCGGTATGGGGCGGCCGATTTGGTGCATGGTACACCACATTGACTCAAGCCACGCCTTGCGGTTCAGCTGCGCCAAAGAACGCCCCAAGAACCTAGAACGTTCCGCTCACCTCTACTCGTGCTCAACCCAAGTACCGCACCAATGAGCACACATGATTACCAAAGTTTCTCGATCGGCCGGAAAGCTGCAAGTGTCTGTACTGCTGTACGCTGCCGAAAATGCGGCATGTACAACTTAAGTATACAGCGCAAGCATTTTCCAGCGACGGCTGTAGTACTGCTCTGCCTCTCCGCTCTTTGGCACAAATAACATGGCTTCCGATAACAGAGATCCCGAGAAGGGCCTTGTGTCTGCAACAGCCCGCCCTGCGATACCATCATGGGCTTCGTCTGCTCCTGGTCCTGACAATGGCACCATCAATGAGTCCAGTAGACACACACCTCTCCAGCTTTTCCAGGTGCTGGTCGGTATCCACACGCCACCATCACTTACTCAAGATGACGTTGATCTCGAGAGAGGCACGAAAACAAAGTCTAAGCGACCTCGGACGGACAACGTCGGCCTCTATCAACGGGCGAAAGACCAGGAGCGTGCAAGTAGACTCGCTTATCTGTCCACAAGCTTCATCAGCAATACCTTGTTCATGCTCCAGATCCTGCTCGCCGCAACTTTCACCGCACTGTCTGCGTACAAGGATGCACATCCTCAGACTTTGACTGCGTTGGGAGCGGTGAATACTGTTCTGGCTGGGTGAGTTCCCAGCGTATCATACGTAAGCTGCGACTGACTTGCTCGATTGCAGTTGCCTAGCCTGGCAGAAAGGCCAAGGGGTGCCACAACGGTATCGCAAAGCTATGGACCAGTACCAAGCCTTGATCCTCGAGATCGAGATGGCGGAGCGATCGTTTCTGGACCTCGAGAACAACAACGATCAAGGCGGGGTCAAGCTTGATCCGCGGGCAGAGAAAGCCAGACTACAGAAGTTATTCGACACAGCAAGAGCTGATCAGCAAGCAAATTATCCAGATCTTTACGTCAGCACCGGCGCGGCCGCGGCAAAAGACAACAAAGATTTGACAAAGGAACTAACTGATGCAAAGGCAGAAGCGGCAAAGGTGCAGAGCGAATTGATGGCCAAAATCGAGGCGTTGCTGGCGAAGCTGGCGAGTAAGGTCGACGCTCACGTTGAGGATGCTGGTGGAAGTGTTGCAAAGGCCTGAGAACTGCGATAATTTACTATGAGACAGCAAATTACGGTACAGTGCGAAGGAACGGCCTATCTTTCCAGGCCTTGATACTGGATTTTGCAGAGAGCTGCCGAACGGACAAGTTCTCGAAGTCAGATACAATGCACACACAGACCACCGTTAACACTGACTTGAAACTCTGATCAAGTCAATCTACTCCACCAGATCATTCTTTAAAGTCTCCGGGTCAATGTGGTACTTCTTGAAATCCCGTGTCTTGACCCGATGTTCAAACATGTAGTCGATCTCCTCCACAGTCCTGTGCTTGGTCTCAGGCAGTCGGAAGAAGCACCAAAGGAAGCTGATGATAGACAATGAACCCCAAACGAAGTTGCTCTTTCCGGCAAGGTTTGCTTCTCCAGGATTGATAAGGTATGGGTTGACTGTGCTGGTTACAATACCACAGCAAGCATCAACGGCAATGGCAATGCCCACGGTCTTGGAGCGAAGCTTGGCTGAAGGCACCTCGGTCAGGATCGTGTAGGTCAGAGGTCCGATGGTAAGTTGCAAGGCGATGGTGGAAATCATTGTGATAGCGACTTGAGCTCCAGAGACGGCGGGTCGATTCTTATAATTAGGGGCACATGCGAGGATTGCGACCAAATATTCCAGGATAACGACACTGCCCATGCCGATGACAAAAACATTGCGACGGCCATAGTATCTGAGCAAAAACGCAGAGAGCGTGGCACAGACGACTCCGAGCGCGGCATTGCCGATCGAGATGTCGAATGCTTGCTGGGTGGTGACATTGAGCTGCTCGAAGAAGTAGGTCGTATTTGTGGCGAATCCAGCGAAATCCTGACAGAAGAAAATCATGATCACAATCTCCGTACGCCGGAGACTGGAGCCTTTGAAGCATTGCCACAGGGTAGAATCCTTCTCAACATGCTGTTCGTATAGGATGGTCTTCTGCATCATGGCGAGAGTTCTGCCAGTGTCGACCTTGGGAGAGTCGCTGCTCAGTCGGCGGAGGGCCTTCTCAGCCTCTTCCATGCGCCCTTTGCGAACCAGCCACCATGGAGACTCGGGAGTGAAGATCAGACAAGGTAAGATGATGACAGGCCAGATCCATTGGATGGCGAAGGGGATACGGTATCCCCATGTGCTGGTCCAAGTATCGAAACCTTTGGTGACTCCACTGAGGATCAAGCCTCCGATGCCGTAGGCCAGGTTGATATAGCCGGCGAGGTAGGGTCTGAGTGCTGTCGGAAGCATTTCGGACGAGTATGTGGGGATGAGGACTTGATAGAAACCCCAGATGACTCCCGACAGGTATTCAGATGCAGTCAGCACCTGAATAGACTGTGCGAAGAACTGCATGAAAGTGAAGCCGGAGGTTCCGATCAACGACAAGATCAAAGTCCAGCGCCGACCAATATACTCCATGGGGTAGGCCACCGTAAAAGCACCTATCACTTGTCCGACCAAGCTGGCATTGCCCAAGGCCGCTTGCCAGCTGGCTTGAATCTGCTTGCCACTGCCTGGGACCTCGTGCCCGAACTTGTTGCGGAATGCCGGCAGCGCAAAGAAGCTGTTGATGATGACAATATCGTACACCCGCATGATAATGGTAAAGGTGATGATTGTGGTGAACATGACACCCTTCCAGTAGATCTTGAGGGCTTCTCTGACTTCCAGCTTGTGCTCGTAGTCGGTACCTTCGGCGGCGACATCGATCAGGGTTTGGTCAACTTTGCCGACGAATTGCGCCTCCTTATTCTCGACGATGATGACTCTCTCATCGTTTTCTTGGGTGGTGACTTTCTCGACATCTTCGACAATTTGGGTGTCTCGTTTGTTCTCAGCCATGCTGACGGCCTCTAGCGCTCACTTTAGCCCCCCAAATGGAACAGAATATAAGAGCGTGGAATGCTAAGAAAGGGTTGATCTTGCCTTTCGCAGGTACATGTGAAGGCCCGTTTTATATGTTCCGAACCCATCTTTGCGAAGTTGCTGTGGTTTGCTTTTATCCTGTTCCCGTCTTCGGCAAATTTTGGTTCTCTTGCTCAGTCCATTACATTCAGGAATAGAGAGCGACTGGGCTGATCTTGACCTTGCAAGACATGTGGCGGGGCCCCGCACTCTAGTTAGCGCGTGGACAGCGGCTTGCGGGCAAATTCCGGGGACGTTCTCCAACATCAAAGTTCATCGCGAAACTTATGGGTACGATTCGTGACGGCATCGAACTCCGTTATGCCGTATGAAAGGTCATCTTTCCGCCACAGGCCTGGTGCCAGGTGAAATATCGCTTCTCCAATGGTTTAGGAATCTCGGCCTCCTCTTCCGACAGGCAGAGTGCTAATTGCCGTGAGGGCCGCTGTGGCGTTGAGTCAGGTGAGAAGATTGCAATGTTCACTTGTAACAGGGTCTTTAAAGCGGATGGATGTCAATTTCTCTGGACACGGCTGCCGGCATTTCGGCGCGTCGGTTGTTTGGTAGACTCTCAGTGATGCCGAAGGCACGGAAAGAGCGACTCAGTCTCACAGACGAGCGAATTGGAAAGATTCGACCTTCGATTGACCGGCTAAAAACAAGAGAAAAGCTTCGACCTCGGCAAGAAGGCTTATTGCGTCTCCTCATTAGTGACTGACTTCGAGCTGCTGGAATCATCCGCAGGATATTTGGCGAGAGTTTGGAGCGGTTTCTGGCGTCGGTTAGGAGAAGTTCCACCAACAGCCAGGAAATTAAGCGGTGGAGAGAGAATCCCCGACCCGGGCACTCCCCGAGGGTCACCTGCTGGAGGCAGATCGATGTGTCCAGACTTGCTCGAACAGATCATCGATTCCAGTGCTGCTACTCATGCAGTCTCCGCTCTTTGAGATCTTCATCTCCACGGGTTTCTGCCCGTTCACACGTGGCTCTTCGACGAGAAGCGAGTGGAGGCATCACCAACATGGCCGATGCTCAGTGTATCTCCCCACTGGCATTGTTGAAGCACTGCTCAACGGGACCCTCGTGCTGTATATCTACTACGAGCTCCAGTACGTTGCACAACTTGGTGATGACACATCTGCGACGGCATGATGGCTCCCCAAAAACATAACCGCGTGTTGTGGTATGAGCAACCAGCGAAGGTATGGACAGAGGCACTCCCGATTGGTACCGGGCGCTTGGGCGCGATGATCAAAGGCGGCCTGGACGAAGACAGACTATGGATGAACGAAGACTCTGTCTGGTATGGCGGCCCTCAGAATCGGGTCAACCCACTGGCAAAGGCCAGTCTGCCTGAGGTCCGCAGACTTCTCGATCTCAATAAGGTCCAGGAAGCCCAAGAACTGCTCAAACGCACCTTCACGGCCTTGCCTGCGAGTCTTCGACATTACTCGCCTCTTGGCGATGTCTTCTTCAACTTTGGACATGGCGACCCGACTGACAACAAACACGACTTCAGTGGAATTCCAGATATGACCAAGAGGGCCGTAAGACCTGTGGCTCAAGACTATACGCGTGATCTGGATCTGAAGACCGCTGTTTCAAGTGTGAGATACACTTACCAAGGGGTGGAATACCTGCGCGAATATTTTGCAAGTGTGACCGACGAGGTCGTTGCTGTACGAATTTCATCCAATCGCCCAAACGCTGTCCGGTTCAGAGTGAGAATCAGTCGTGGCAGCAACGAGAATCCAATGATGGAGCACGACTGCTTATACGACAGCCATGAGATCACTCCAGACGGCCTCCTGCTGAAAGCGAATTTGGGAGGTCCGACAGCGGTCTGGGCCGCGATGGGGATCAAGGTTGTGGTTGAAGACGGAAAGGAGCAATGTCTCCTCGGCGAGGAGCTTGATGTCACAGGAAACTCCGTTGTTGTTCTCGTCGCTGGCGAAACAACGTTCAGAAACAAAGACGCTAGTCAGGCTGTCACCGAGCGACTTGAAGCCGCGGCAAAACATTCGTGGCAACAGTTGCGGGATAGGCACGTGGGGCGATACTCGTCCATCTACTCGGGAGTATCCCTCAGCCTTGGGGAGAAGAGCTCCGAATTGAGTGCAATCCCAACGGACAAGAGGATTCTTCGGATCCGAGACGGCGAAGTTGACAATGACTTGCCGGCATTGTTGTTCTCGTTTGGCAGATACTTACTCATTGCTTCTTCGTTGTCCGGTCTGCCTGCAAATCTGCAAGGAATATGGAATCACCACCATCAGCCGGTCTGGGGATCCAAGTATACCATCAACATCAACCTCGAGATGAACTACTGGCTGAGCGAGGTGGCAAATCTCTCGGAATGTCATCTGGTGCTTTTCAACCACATCCAGCGCATAGCTGAACGAGGGAAACAGGTGGCACAGGACATGTACGGATGTCGAGGTTTTGTCACACATCATAACACTGACATATGGGGCGATTGCGCACCCCAGGACCGCTATATCCCTGCCACATACTGGGTGCTCGGAGGTGCTTGGCTCTGCACTCATCTCTGGGAGCACTATTTGTTCACGCACGACGAGGAGTTTCTGAAGTGGGCCTATCCCATTCTCCAAGAGGCTGCACTGTTCTTCGAAGATTTCCTCATCGAGGAAAACGGCGTCCTCGTCGTATCACCAACAGTCTCGGCCGAAAACTCTTATGTGATTCCAGGCACTCAAGAGATCGGTGCCATTTGTGTGGGCGCGACTTGGGACTCTCAGATTCTTTATGAGCTTTTCACGGGCTGTGCTGAAGCGAGCAAAATCCTGGGACAGCCTGCCGAACGATATTTTAACGTCCTGTCCAAACTCCCTCAGCCCAAAATCGGGAAGCACGGCGAACTCCTGGAATGGATGGAAGATCTTGAGGAGGCAGAACCGGGCCATCGACACATTTCGCACGCCTTCGGTCTTTACCCGGGTCGAAGCCTCCTTTCAGAGGAACACAAAGCTGCCGTCAAAGTCACCTTGCAGCGACGCTTGGCTGGTGGAGGTGGACACACGGGCTGGAGCGCCGCGTGGATACTCGCTTTATACGCACGTTTGAGGGAGCCCAAACCAGCACAGGCGATAATCCAGAAGTTCTTGTCGCATTCTACGTTGCCGAATCTCTTTGGGGATCACCCGCCCTTCCAGATCGATGGCAACTTCGGCATCGCGGCAGGAATCGCTGAGATGTTGATACAGAGCCACGAGGAAGGCTTTGTTGATCTTTTGCCTTGCCTGCCTCAGGAGTGGGAGGACGTTGGTCACGCTAAAGGATTATGTGCGAGGGGCGGTATAGTGGTAGACATGGAGTGGAAGAAGGGAAAGTTGACCTCCGCCCAGTTCACTGGAAGGCGAAACGTCGAATTCGTTGCCCGGATTGATGTGGAGAGATTGCAAGGCGGTTCGGGGCAGATGAGTATTAAGCTGGATGCAGGCGAGAGCAAGACCTTCCCAGGGACATGGCCAGAACGATGACGGTTGGGCGACGTTACAATCGCTCGTTCATGCCCCCCGAAGGAGAAGAAACAGCGCTTCGAAGTGCCAGTGTTTGGGAAGATGCTGACCCATCGGGAAGACTTCGGCATCGCGCGGAGCTAAAGAGCTAAAGCTAAAGAGGCTAGCGTGCTCGGCAAAGCTTCTCTGCTTCTCTATTTAGCAGCTTGGATCCCTAGTACCTGTAGCTGTATCTTTCTCGAGAACACTGCTCTGTTGCTTCCCCGGTCATCTCACCTTGCGGTGCCGCAACTTGGCTAACGATTGTAAACGTACCAAGACAGACCTGTCTCACAACACTTATCAAGGCCGCGAAATTAACATCTTCCCAGCACCGGCAATCCTTGCCTGCCTTGCTTGAGTATGCGGGGCGATGACTTCATCGACACGTGAACCTCACTGGAACAACAACCCCATGAAGGATGCCAGAATAGCTAAGGAACCAAAATAGAAGTCGTTGCGATGAGCATGCCTCGCCTGCCCTGACTCTGAGTTATGAGGTAAGACTTGGACAGCATCTTCATGATTGAAGATGGCAAGCTCCGAAGGTGCAACAATCGTCATTCCAATGTCGGTCGTCGATCCCTCACAAGAGGTGAGATCCTCCAATCTGTAACGCCGCCCTGCCAGAAGCTCACTAGAGTCAGCGTCGTGGGCGGTCCACGAAGTCCGTACACACCATCTCCAACTTCATCAGAACAGGTTACAGTTCCTCGTCCTCGTCAGAAGCACCACCTTATCTCACTCGTCGACTCACCATCCTTTTTGCCCTTGCCGCAGGATTCACGTCCGCGAATCTAGCCTACAGCCAACCGATACTACCTCTTCTTGCAAACAGCTTTGCTGTGTCACAGTCACAGATTGCCAATGTACCGGCGCTGGCTCAAGCAGGCAATGCGGTGGGCTTGTTGATGATTCTGCCTTTGGCGGACTTCTTCCCAAGAAGGGCTTTCACTTTGACTTTGATGGGAGCAACCATTGTGCTTTGGTAAGTCTCGCACTAATGAAAAGCATGCCTTTTAGGATGCAAGCGGGAAAGCTGACTCTTGACCTGCTTGATTACCTAGGCTTGGCCTTTGTCTTGCACCGAATTATGCCTCCTTCACAACTCTCACATTTCTCTCCGCTCTTTTCACGCCTGTCACACAGCTCCTGCTGCCTTTGGTCTCCGAGCTCTCCACGTCTAGAACACGCGCCTTCAATCTATCGATAATGAGCACAGGACCGACATTGGGGATCTTCATCGGGCGTGTTATCTCGGGCATTGTCGCAGACCATACCTCCTGGAGAAACGTTTACTGGCTCGGGCTTGCCTTACAGTTGGTAGTTTTCGTCCTGCTCTTCATTTTCATGCCTGAATATGGCTCACTCAATCCTTCTCGAACGACCAAAGAACTCATTGTCACCTACCCGAAAGTGCTCTGGTCAATCATCATACTGTACTACAGGCATCCCACACTGGTTCAAGCAGGGCTGATGGCCTTCTCCACCTTCTTCGCGGTCTCCTCCTTCTGGACTACTGTGACTTTCCTCCTCTCAGACCCGCCATTCCGTTATAACTCCGGCCAAATCGGTCTGCTGGGGTTAATCGGCATCGCAACCATGTTCGCCGCACCGCTGTGTGGAAAGTATATCATCAGGCCAATCGGAGAACCTCTGCTCTCTGCAGGCATCGGGAAGATCATTAGCCTTATCGGGATCTTTCTTGGCACATTTCTGGGTACGCACTCAATCGCTGGACCTATTATTCAGGCAACGTTATTGGACATTGGACTGGTGATCCTTCAGATCTCAAACAGAGTTGCGCTGCACCCGTTGGAGCCGGAGATGAGAAATCGAGTCAACACCGCCTTTGTGAGTGTCTTATACCTGGGGAATTTGGTGGGCACGAAAGCAGGGAGTGTTGTGTATCATGAATATGGAGGCTGGATTCCCACGGGTGCGGTAAGCATTGGAGTCATCGTGTTTGGATTTGTTGTCATTGGACTCCGAGGGCCGTATGAGAACCGCTGGATAGGTTGGCGCGGAGGGTGGAAGCCAAAAAGAGGGTAAGCTATCTACTAATGCTGCCGGTTGCGTACGGTCACATGTTTTCCGTTCCATCGATGCTTGAGTTCTCCCCCACAATTTCTGTGTCACCAGCGGGTGGCTCATTAACGTTGTGCGACCAGTATACTTTTATGTACTGCCAGTCTTAGACGAATACGCCATTTGCCACTTCTTTCTACATCTGCTCATGGCCCCAGCAGTGACCGTCAGATATGGAGATTATATGCTTTGGATTTAGGGCTGATCATCTATCACGACTGGCAAAACGTCTTCAGGCCACCTCAAATGACTGAGCCTGACATCTCACACTCTCCACGTTGGGATGCCTTGGCTCTGTTATACGTCACACCTCGAATCGGCTCCCAGTAACATACCGTAGCTGGAACCCCAAGTTGGAGATTCGGACGGATCAACCTATCAGCACCTCCCCTAAGGCCGAGAGTGTAACCGGCATTGAATATCGAGCGGGGTGATATATATACCAGCACTCGAACTGAACAGGAAAGCTATTGCGACATCAAGTCCAGTGAACCAGACTGAAACAAGCATACAACTTCCACTGACAACATGCATCCGGCATTCGCCTTCCTCTTCATTGCGTCGATCTTCGCAGTAGCATACCGATGGGCGACCCAGACCGACATTCCCAAGATCAAAGGTATTCCCGAGCTTCCTGGAGTACCTGTTTTCGGCAGTCTTCTCCTCCTGGGCAAGCATCACGCCAGAAACTGTGCGAAGTTGGCAAAGACATACGGCGATGTTTTCCAGGTCCGCCTGGGGAACCGCGTAAGTTGGCAGTTCTAAGCTTCCTTTGATTGAAGCGTTGACACTGCCACAGAGATTCATCTACGCCAACAGCTTCGAGGCAGTCAAAGAACTGTGGATCAAGAATCAGTCCGCACTAATCTCTCGGCCGAAGACGTGGACCTTCCACGATGTTGTCTCCGAGACTCAAGGGGTTTACACCTTGGGCACTTCGCCCTGGAACGAGTCTGTCAAGAGAGCCCGGAAGGCCGCTGCGACCGCTTTGAACCGACAAGCTGTTCAAACCTACTTACCATTCATCGATCTCGAGTCCGCAGCGAGTATCGGCGAGTTAGCTCAGGCCGCGAAGAAAGGATATGACATCGATCCCAATGGGTACTTCCAACGCTTCTCGCTCAACATCAGCTTGACTCTGAATTACGGGATTCGTATTGAGGGTGGCGTGCGCGATCAGATGCTGAACGAGGTAGTCGCGGTGGAGAGGGAGCTTGCCAACATCCGCGGTATTGCGCACAGCTGGCAGGACTATATCCCCGTTTTACGCCTTTGGCCCGGAATCAAGAAGAATGCGATCAAGTTTCGCGCCAGGAGGGATCAGTATATCCTGCATTTCTTTGAGCTGCTCAAGGAACGTATCGCGGCTGGGACTGACAATCCTTGCATCGCGGGCAATGTGCTCAAGGATCCGGAGGCCAAGTTGGCTGAGAGTGAGTGTTGGGCTGGCTGCTTCCCGTGGAGGATTGGATGCTAACGACATCGCAGACGAGCTGAAGTCCATCTGCTTGACGATGGTCGCTGCTGGTCTTGACACGCTTCCCGGAAACATCAACATGACGATTGCTTACTTATCATCTCCCCATGGCCAAGAGATCCAGGAACGAATGTACAAGGAGATTGTCGAATCTCATGCAAGCGAGGACCCCTGGCACGACTGCCTTCTGGAGGAGAAGTCAGAGTTCGTCACCTCCTTCGTCAAGGTGAGTGCTGATATAGGCATGCCCTTCATACGCGCTGACTCCTGTGCAGGAAGTGCTTCGCTTCTGGTCTACTCTGAATCTATCTTTCAACAGACAGAGCATCAAGGACATTGAGTATCAAGGTGCGGTAATCCCAGCAGGCACGCCGTTCCTGATGGTGAGTGTTCCATGACCTGCCGACGCACTATCCTTTGTACTGATCTCTCCTGTGCAGAACGCATGGGCAGCCAACCACGACGAAGCCGTCTTCAAGTCACCTTTCGAATTCGTGCCAGACCGATTTGTTGGGATCTCCGAGGCGGGCCAAGGAACAGAGCATTTCGGCTATGGCGCAGGCACTCGAAACTGTGCCGGTGCTCATCTGGCAAATCGCGAGTTATACGCCATTTTCGTGCGCTTGATACTGGCGTTCCACATCAAGGAGACCCAATACTTCAATGAGCGGCCGATCCTTGATAGTATTGAGTGCAATTCGGTGCCGACGAGCATGGTCACTCAGCCAAAGCCGTTCAAGGTCCAATTCGTCCCTAGGGATGTGGCTAAGTTGGAACGGTGGCTACAGGAGAGCACTGATAAGACTGCTCATCTTTGAGTGCGAGGTTTTTGGAAGGGTCCGGGACAGCGGCTACGTGAGATCAACGCGGATTGGTGTTACTGGTACTGAAGCAAAATCTCGTGCTCATTCGCCGATACATGCAATGTGGCTGTAGCGTACTCGTTCTTGTATTACTTTAGCAGGCTCGTATCAACGAAAGGGAGCACCGAGGGTTAAGATCTCTGGCCTCGATCAACAGGCAAGTCTTACTGCGATGTCAGTTGTGTGAGCCTTATGCTAAAGGGTGACGCAGCCTTGCATATCTTGTCAAGACAAAAACTCCACAAATGCTGCCTCACCTCAGCAGGCGTATGCTGACTGGCCTGGTATGCAATGAGACGTTCCACGTGTTTCCGCCGTGAATCAATTCACTATTTCGAGAACCAGGGTTCAACCAACAAGATGTGGCTCTGTCACCTCGGATTGAAGGGTGTGCTGAAGCCACCGAGTGCATGGGCGCGCAGCTTGATACCAGTTCCTGTAAGAGGGGAGCACCCCAGTCCCAGGCCGTCGTTCCAAGTCCCTAGATCCAAGGACAAAGATTCGTAGCCAACAATATACCTGGAGCTAACGCAGATCGGCAGGAGGTTAGCGTTATGCGTGAAAATGCACTGGTCGTATACTTCTGCTTGCATTGACTGCAGCTCGTCCTGGCATCAAGCACCAAACCGCCAGCGCCCTCCACTGCTTTGATCGATCCCCAAATTGGAGAAAGGACAGCCCCGCATGGTTGGCGAAGATTCACCGACCTATCAGCGCTTCAAGCTTACCAGGCGCGCTAAGCAATACCCTTGGTTAAAACTTCTCCCCCTTCAGGCCCGGAAAACCACTTAACATCCCAATTACGAGAACAATGTCATCTCCTCCTTCCCCAACCATGCTCGTGGGGTGCGTTGAGCACGCATTGAACGCCCTCTGGAGTCATGAAAAATGACGGGACACCTCTGAAGACATTTGGCTGCTACCGATGTGGTCGAGCATTCGCGCGACTGGAGCATTTGCAGCGCCACGAACGGTCCCGTAAGCCACGGACAGAAGTCAGCTCGAACGATCAGACTGAAATGATATCTAGACACTAAAGAAAAGCCATTCCACTGTGTACTTTGCACAAGGGCGTTTACTAGAAAGTATGTTGTCTCAGAAAGCTGTGGCCACGAAGTGACTGATTGCTGATCAAGAGACCTCTTGACTCGGCACTTCCGTCTGCATCACAATGAATCTAAAAGCAGCCCTCAGGCAAGTAACGAAACACTTGACTCGGAGCAAACCCCATTTCAGGATGGTGCCAACAATGAAGGATTATGGGTTGGAGATGAAAACTCATCCGCCTTAATGGTCCCCGACCTCCAAAATCTCACATATGCTGGCGGCACTTCGATTCTCAGCAACAGCGAGGGTGTCACCGACCGCCAGCTAAGCACCACTTCAACTTTCTCAAGACTGTACCCGGCAGAAATAGCAGGCGAGACAAACGAAAGTGCCAGCAGCTCCTTCCCAGATGCCATCCCGGACTTTCCGTTGGACCTGCCTTTTAGCGATGGCCAATTCAGCTCGTTCGCGCCTGACTTCACCGACGACTTCTCGACCTTTATGGACAGGGTTCCCAACCTATCCTATGCCTTCTCTCCTTCTTTTCAACCTTTACCTGAGCTCCTTAACACCCCAGATCTCCCTTCGAACCTTGGTTTCAGCACCAAAACTGTTCACGACTCCAGAGAGACCGACCACCACGCTGCCGTTCGAGACGCATCGGCTCGATTATCTCCCGCCGAGGACACTTTGTTGTCTCGTTATGGCTCTCGCCTCCCTTCTCTACAGCCTGAGGATGCTCCCAGAGCTGTGATCGCCTCGCGAGATACTCAGACCTTGAACAGCCGGCACTTCCTCGTCACCACAGAGTATCGACAACGGCTTATCGACTCTGTCGCGGAATCATACGGCACCAGCATTGACAAATGCTTAACCCTTGCATCTCGCCATGCACTCGCGCGATACGTTGGCAGCTATTTCAAGAACTTCCATGATCATTACCCTTTCTTCCATGTCCCGACCCTTCGACTGGAGAATATCAATGAAGACCTCTTTCTTTCTATTGCGGCGCTTGGCGCACGGTACACTCGGGAGCAAGATGCAGGCATCGATATCTATAACATGGCACGGTCTGTTGCTTTTCACAGACTCAGCAAGCATCAGAAATCTTCAGTGAGCACACACCTAGAGACCATGACTACGGGGATTCTGTGCCTGCTAACCATCGACAGAAAACTCTTGCCGACAGCAACTCTCAGAGTTTCTCCTTACCGCAAACATTTCTTCTGCTCATTGCCGTTGCTTCATGGTCTAAGAGCACACCTGCTGTAACAGATGCGCTGTCTCTCCGCAGTATCCTGCATGCTCTAACTCTGGAAGACGGGAAATACCTTGAGCGGACGAATCCGCAAGGCGACTGGAATAACTGGGTACGATCTGAGGCCCACAAACGAAGTCAGCTGGTCATATTCTGCTTTTTCAACATCCACACCATCTTGTTCGACTTGCCACCAATGATGCTTGCGAGTGAACTGGACTTGGATTTACCTTGCTCCGAAGCAGAATGGAGAGCAACATCCGACCAGGATTGGCGTAAAGAACGTAGCGCCAACTTGCCGCGTGCTTCTCCACAGCGCTTCGAAGATGCCCTGACGAACTTGTTCGTCGATGGTGATGACCTATCCCGACCGTCTCAGTCCGGTGCCGGGAGCTTTTCGGCCTTGGCTGGGTATGCCCTCATCCACGCAGTCATTCAACAGATTTGGCTGGTACGAAATTCTCGGATACACTATAACCAGCAAGCTCAACGGAGTCTGGCCAACGAGGACATCAGTACATTCGAAAGGGCCCTCAAACGTTGGGCAAGTTGCTGGGAACGGAACCAGGAGTCGTCTATGGATCCAGTCAGCCCTGATGGCCCGCTTACTTTCACGTCGACGGCTCTTCTCCGACTAGCGTACATACGCCTGAACATGGATCTTGGACCGATCAGGTCTCTCAGTAGCTGGGATCCGCATGTCGTTGCTGGCTCGCTGTACAGGAGTCCCGCAGCAAGGCGGACCGATAAACTCGCACGGGCAGCACTACATTGTGCTCATGCTCTGAGCATCCCGGTCAAGCTTGGCATCAATTACGTCGCTCAAACGCAACTGATTCATTGGTCTAATCAGCATGCCTTATGCTCTTTGGAATGTGCAGTCTTGCTGGCCAAATGGCTCGAGGAGGTGACGCCTTCTGAGCTTAGTCCGCCTATCACTGAAGCCGAAAAGAGAGTGCTCGACTTTGTGGTGCACCTGGTCGTCGAGGCTGAGTACAAAATTACTCTTGAACAAATTTCCCAAGGAAAAGAACGTCTCAGTGCCACCACAGTCAGGCTCTGGGCGAGATTATATCAGTCAAACAGTGTTTGGGAAACAGTTAACCTCATAGGTCAATCCTTGACTATATACGCGGAGCTGCTGGAAGCTGGCAATCCGTAAGAATGTTGGTGCGTAGGGCATCGAGGAAAGTTGAGATCGACCACTTCATTGTGGCAGACCAAGCCTTTTGCGTGAAAAAGGGCCAGCATATGCGACCAACCTCACCAACTCCTCCCCCCGCGCCTCTGGCTTCTTCAAGGGTCCTAACGGGTCCCATCGACACACACGAGTGTCAACACACTCTTCCGCACGCTCAGAGGGTATAAAGGAAGTCGGGTCTGTTATCTCCGGCCACCCAGATCTGCTCGCGTGTCTTGCCCTCGTGCATGTTGTCCCGCTGTCCGCTGCGGCGCTTGGCGTTCTCGCGTCTCAGCATGACATGCATGAAGATGGTTCCTCCCAGCAGGCAGACTATCAGGTATGCCAGTACCACACCGTGTCCGGTATAGAAGCGAGGCGATTCGTTGCTGATGTAGATATTCGAGCTGACGACGCCATTCAGATTGCCCCAGCCAACGACTATTCCAATCACCACACCTCTCTTGTACACGCCCTCGATATTGTTGGAAGCCCAGGACAATGTATTGGCGATTGTCGGGTAGATGCCCATGGCGCCCAAGAAGGTGCCTGCATATTGGATGTGAGGATCCTGGGTCGAGATGAGCATGATGAATCCAATGATTCCGCAGGTCACCACAGCCATGTTGCAATATCCTCTGCATCTTGTCCGATCGGCGAGCCATCCGATGAAGATTGTCATGGTTGCAGCGACGGCATATGGCGGGACACTCAAAAGCTGGGCTCTTGTCCCTTGATAGCCCATCCCTCGGAGAATCGTTGGAAGAAACAGGGAAAATGCGTACAGTGGGCACAAACAGCCCATGTAAATGAAGGCATATCCCCAAGTCTTCCAGTCTTTGAGTGCGGCATAGATGTGCCGCTTGTCATATTCCTCAGCACTGCTCGACTGTTTATCCTCGGCAAGTCTGCGGCGAAGGCGGATCCGCTCTTCAGGGTTCAAGAAGCGCGCAGTATCGGGCCAGTCGAACACCATCCACCAGCAGAACCCGCCGACGAACATGGTCGCCAGGCCCTCGATGATGAAGATCCAAGCCCAGCCAGGCTTGCCGCCGATGCCGTCCATTTGCGCGATCGCAGCGGCTAGCAGGCCGCCGAAGGAGCCGGCTAGTGCGGCGGCGGAGAAGAATGTCGCGGCGCGGACGCCTAGTTCGCTGCGTTTGTACCAGCATGAAAGGTAGTAATTCACGCCAGGGAATAGACCCGCTTCAGCAAGACCTAGGAACCAGCGGCAGGCGAGGAGGCCGGAGTAATTGGTGACGAGGCCCATCAGCGTCATGATTAAGCCCCACAAGAAAATGATGCCGGTGAAGAAATACCGCGGGGTCAGACGTTTGAGGAGGATGTTCGTGATCTAGCTTATTGTTAGCCCACAAGAATTGTATCGGGACAACCAGAGATGGAGAGTCTGGGCAACCTGAGACAGGTTTCGGGGTGCACTCACGGGTTCAGCAAGGGCGTAGCTAATCTTTTCGCAAGGCTCTGTAAGTATCATGTCGCTTTGTGGCGGGTTGGCTGGCTAACTCACGAAGAAGATGGTCAACGTATTGTTGTAGTCGTGGCCCGCCATGCCCAAGTCGTCTTCCATGCCTGCGAGCCGAGCATTTCCGATGTTCGTCCTGTCCAAGAACGACAAGAGGTACAGCAAACAGAGCCAGGGAATGAGCCAGCGGTCGACTTTCCACATTAAGGCGCGGTCCTGGACAATATCAGCTCTAACCCTCGCAGAGACTATCTTGGAGAATTACGATTTTCTTGCGTTCTTCATCACTCTTCCCAGCGTCGGGGTCGGGGAGCATATCAAGGCTTTCCGAGCCCCTGCGTGAGCCACCAATGTGGACCTCATGGTCTTTCTCATGAGAGCGGCGTTGGTCTTGGGGCTTTTCGACGTCGGCTATGATGGTGGTCATTTTGAGGGATAGGAAAGGCAGAAGCAAAGATTGGAAGTGACAAAGCGAAACCAATAAGGCGATCGCGGGCACTTATACTCTCCATCGCTTATCTCACCAGCCCTAGCTACCCAACCGAGCACAGCCACCATTTCTCATAGTTGATAATCCGGGGCAAACGCGTGGGTGCAAGAAGAAGCGAGGTGATCGGCAGGGAACGCCGATGACGTTTCAAAAATCCATGACGCCCGAATCCTGCCCGCCAGCCCATGGGCATAAAGTATGCAATGGAACGTCTTGGTAGGAGCCTTGGCACCTGGAGAGGCGGAACATGGAAGAAGGTCATTCGCAGGCGACGAGCCACAAGAAAGCTTTCCGGTTAGCTTGGTCTTGGAAGCTCCGGGGACCTCAGCCTTGGTACTCTTGGGAGTGGGCTTGATTGGGAAGGGCGTCGGGTAATGTCTTGGATGCCAAGGCCAAGCCTTGGGAGGGCTGCTTGCGGTCCGAACTGGTTCCGTGCTCGATTGAAGTCCGGGAATGCATGCGGATTGGGCCGTGAGTGAACATGATATTCGGGAAACACCCACTAGTATAGCCGAGTAGGGTTGTCTCGTCCTGACACGGGTCGAAACAGTTATCTGATGCCGGGTCAATGAGGAATTTTGAAACAACTTGAGCTACTGCTCGTGTCCTTCGACGTCTTCCATATCCTCATCCTTGTGCGGCCATAAAATCTCTCCTCGCCACACAGCCCTGATGTTCAGCGCTGCGACCCACACCCATATCGCGCACAACAAGATCGTCATGGCAGAGCACACCGCCTTGATCGCACTGCTCGACAGCACGTTACCAATCTGTATCAAAGCAATGGTAAGCCCCGCATTTGGGAAGATGAGAGCCCACCAGTTCAACGTGAAGTTCGCGTGCTTGTACCCAGACATGAATCCGACTGTCGAGATCGCGCAGAACCAGAATCCAAGAAGCCAGAGAAAGATGCCGGCCGCCACGCCGATGGCCTTCCAGATGTCGCCGACGGGGATTGTTGTGATGCCGAGGAAGCCTGGTGGGAGGACGACTTGTGCTTGACTGCCGAGATTGATCAGAGCTTGGGAGGTGTATGCTATCGCGGTCAGTCATGGGCTCTTAGAGGGACAAGGTGGGAAAATTACCTGCAGGTCCGACTGCCACGAACATGCCAGGACGCTTCGACTCGTCCGGCAAGAGGCCACTAGTAAGTCTGGTGATGTAAAGCGTATATTGCATGAACGCGAAACACCATCCAAGACCCTGAAACGCGATGCCGCCGATGAGAATCGGTAGCGCAGAGGACGGCCGTGGCTGACTGTACAGTAGCGTTCCCGCCAGTGGGCCCAGCACAAGGAACGGATAGACAGGCAGGATCCACGCCGGCATCATCTCGTGCACGGGCAATTGCTCGACGTCGAAGATGATATGGTATTGAAAGACGGCGACCATCATCACACACGCGGCGTACAGCCAGAAAAGCACCTCGAGCGTCGTGACGAGCCATTGTCCACAAGAAGGAACAGCATATGCTTGCATGCAATAGATGATCAGCGCGACGCTGACCCACGCTGTGCCGAAGAAGAAGCTCTCATGTCCGTGATGCAACGATCTGGTCAGAGAACCCCGATTGAGGCAGAAGCGCAGAGTGATCAATGCTGTAAAGGCAGCGAACAAGACAAGGTCGAGAATGAAGACTATTTTGCCGATGGTTCGGAGGCCGGGGAAGGTGTATGGTTGTTGGGAGAGGAGCGTTGCCAGAGCGCCGGTTGACATGGTACATTCGAACCACGACCAGGTGAAGTGGCTGAGGCGTTCTCGCCATGTGACGTGGTGGCCGGAGGAGTTGGTTGAGATTGAGTTGAGGAAGCGGTGGGCCATCTTCGTAGAGGAGTCGTGAGTCTGGACGCCGGTAGGTTCAGGCAATGCGAAGAATCGAGAGACGAGCTTGGGATTGAGGACTTGGACATTCACCGGTGGGAGGAAAAGCCAATTCGCCCGAAGCACACAAGCGCCAGCCAGGAGGTCCAAGATGATCAAGCATCGAAGTATACTTACAAGTAGCCGGGCTCAAAGTCTCAAGCCTGAATGAAAGCCTTGAACTCGTCGGGTACCACGGGAAACATGACATACTCAAAGCTTGTACTGTGTACCGTGCTCCACAAGAGAGCCTCTCTCGCAAGGCTGAATGCCTTCGAGCCCTGGCGGGAGTTCAAGTCGTGACGATATGCCATGCTCACAATTCGGGCTTGGCAGGAATCTTGTCGTCATGGAAAACAACTCCGCGAAGTCACAATGACTAACTGCTAAAAACGTTTGAGAGGAGTAGATCAACTTGCGTGACATCGATCAGAAGCCGGGAAGCTTCCTGGGCTTGATTTGATTACCTTTCTAGACATAGAGAATGCAGGAGGTGAAGATAGTATCAGTCCCTGCAGAATGCTGAGGAAAGCCGGAGATGACAAGTCCGAAAAGAGCCGAGTACGAAGAGATGCTCCACCATAATACTTGCGTCTGAAAACTTAACAGCTCCCAGTAGTCTTCCAGAGCATTATCCCTTACGATCATCACCTTCCGACTCCTTCATACTAATTGTACCAGGTATGCTTGCCCCAAGATATTTCTTGTGAAGACCATCTCTGGCGCCCAACTGTGCGTAAAGGCTTGAAGCCGGTCATGAAAACACCTCGGTGGTAACCAGAATTTCCGACCTATTCACGTACCAATGCCGTCATTGACTCGACTGTAGATCATGTCGGCCAAACTCCGCTCTTCTCCAAGCCGTCGGGGTCGACGGTGACAAGCAACTTGGGGATAAAGGTATTATTTACACGGTATCTTGACGCAGAATCATGCTTCCTAAGCACAAGATATCGTGAGCTACAGAAAGGCGACGTTGCGCCTTTTGCTGTCGAGACAAAATAGCAGAATGGCCCCTGACCCAACGGAGGCCGACAACCTCGATCGCACTTCCCTGGTACCGTCACACATAGGGCCCAACGTCTTTCCTAACAATGCGTTCTTCAGCAAACTTCTCCGACATGCACGACGAGATCGACTTGCTGTTCGAGACGTTGACCTCGGACTCGAAAAGACATATACCGAGCTCCTCTCAGATGCACTGACCTTCAGAGCTGTAATCGAACGGCAGCTCGGTTCAGAGACGTTAAGTGCGCTCGAAAAGGGCGATGAAGTCTACATCGGGATACTTGCTGCCGGTGGATATGAGTTCGCCGTCGCTGTAGTGGCGGTCCTGGCCATTGGGGCGGCAATCGTGCCAATATCTGTATCGGCTCCGGTCAGCGAAGCATGTTACTTCGTCACGAAATCACGACAAGTACTCCTTCTAGTGAGCGAGGAAGCTGGCAATCTGGGAAAAGATATTCAACATCATTTTCGATCAAACGAACAAACTGATATCCCGGTGTTTCCAATCCTACCAAACCTCCCCGCAAAGTCAACGTACTCAGCCTTCGACATCGTCATATCCTCGACTCACACTCTTTCAGATACCTCCCCGGGCGTCGTGATCTTCACCTCCGGAACAACAGGCCGCCCCAAAGGCGCGGTGATGCGCCGCTCCTACACCCATGAAACAGCTCTCGCAATCGGAGAAGGCTACGACGTCACCCACACAGACGTGCTTCTGCACACACTCCCCGTCCACCACACGACCGGTTTACAGACCTCATTCTTCGTCTTTCTCGCTGGCGGCGCATGTATAGAATTCAAACGCGGCGGTTTCGATCCAGGATGGGTATGGGACCGCTGGGTCCAGGGCGGGTTGACAGTTTTCTCCGCCGTGCCGACGATCCTACTGCGTTTGAAGTGGCATTACGAAAAACACATCGCACACCTTCCACCACGAGAACGGCAAAAGTACGACGTTGCGGCCAACCAATTCCGCGAAATCATGTGCGGATCCTCCGCACTCCAGGACGACGTGCAAGAATTCTGGACCACCCTGCGCAACAATCGACCCATCCTGACACGATACGGCGCGACAGAATTCCCCGGCTGTCTGAAAGTCCCCGCAAACGCACCTCGCGACCTCCCAAGGAGATGTGTCGGCATGCCCGTCCCCGGAGTTGAAGTAAACCTCTCAGAAGGAGATTATGGCGAATTACTAGTTCGTTCGCCGTATATGTTCAGCAAGTATCTCTTTGACAGCGAAGCGACGGGGAAGGCGCACGATGAGCACGGATTTTTCAAGACAGGTGATATTCTGCGGAGAGAAGGGAATTATTATTTCGTGGTGGGCAGGGAATCGGTTGATATCATCAAGTCAGGCGGGTTTAAGATTTCCGCGACGGAGATCGAAACGGCATGCAGGAAAATGCAGTATGTTAATGAGGTTGCAATTGTTGGCGTTGAGGATGAAGAGTTTGGTCAGAGGGTTGGCGCTATTGTTGGTGTCAAATCTGACGCGTCTGCGAAGGAAGTGACGATTGAACGCCTTCGAAAGGACTTGCGGAGTGAGTTGGCGGCGTATAAACTGCCTACTTTGCTGAGAGTCGTGGAAGGTGAATTACCCAAGGGCGGGACAGGAAAGATCCAGAAGAAAGTACTCGGTCCGGAGATGTTTCCTGCGGACTGGCGGGATAGGAAGAAGGTGCAATATTGGGAGAGTAAGAAGGGACAGGCAAAGCTGTGACATGATTTCCAGCCTCATCCCGACCTTCTTCGATGTCCAGACTGGGCATAAAGCAATGCTTTCTCGTTCACACAATCTTGACTCCCCTCCGGCCCTCAACAGCATTAAACCCCACGCCTCTTAAATTCCACTCTCCCTCGGGATGCTGCATGTCCATGGTATTCCCGCCTCGATCCGTCGCTTTTGACCAGATACTCACGTCCTCGACGTCTCCCTCACCATCAACAGGGACGTGACAATCCCAAAGCACCCATGAGAACTTCCCTCTCTCGCTAGTGGTGCCCTTATTGCTCGGATGCGTCGTATTCTCATCCCCATCATCGAGGATACTCGCCTCGTGCCAAGTATTCCCTCTATCGATTGAGACTTCGACTTTCATGACTGGGCCATCTTTGCCCTGCGGGATCGCGTACCCCTTCACCATCACCCGGCCGTCCTCATCTTTTTCAAGGGTGGCGCTTTTCTCGCTGGGCACCGCAACGACACAATTAATCGGATTATCTCCCATCGGCTTTACCTCATCCTGCATAATCCTGCCTTTCTCCTCTTCATCGTCAGTCTCCTGGATGCGTTGTGCAATATCACCCTTCAGAATCTTATAATCCCGCTTCTGGTAGTGATTGCTCGACTCCTCTGCTGCGAGGGTGATGCCGTCTAACCACTTGACACTCCGTGCGCCAATTATTCCGGGAACAATGACGCGGAGGGGATAGCCGTGTTCAGGCGTGAGGGGTGATCCATTCATGTGTGTTGCGAGGAGACATTCTCTCTCGGCGTCCATCGCTACGGAGAGGGGGATGCTCGCGCCGTAATAGTCGTCTTCTTGCGTGGGTTGGGAGGAATGAAATTGGACATGGATACCATCATAGGTATCGGCCCTCCCGTCTTCGGCCTGAACACCAACACGCTCGAGAACGTCTCTCAGCAGTACGCCACCCCACTGAGCATTCATGACCGCTCCATTTCCCCAATCAATACCCTGAACTTCATCCAGTCGAGCACGCATTGAGTGGCGACGGTTTCCGGCACACTGCAATGCCGCTACGATGTCATGCTGATGAAACTGGCTCAGATCGGAAATGGAGAAGGTGGTGTTTATTGGTTTACCGACGATGGTAGATTGTGCTGCCGAGAGACTTGCATCGGATTTGATGGTTAGCTTGTGTGTGTCGCCGTCGAGATGTTGAATGGGTCCGTGATTACGTTCATAAGCTATATGTTTTGAACCGCTCTGAGATTTCGAAGGCGTGAGGAAACTGAAGAGTAGGGGAAATGGTCAGTTTCTTTGACCAGAGTGCTTTCATAGCAAATCTCCAATCTTTGCGAGGAAAGATAGCTTGATCCAAGTCCCGCTTACCTGTTCGTCAGCGTCTCTGCGTCTGGCTCTCTGTTGATCGGCTCCTCGACCGAGCCATCACCGACTGTGCCCATCCTGGGGATGAAAGAGAGCTTGGCAAAGAAAGAGTTGGTCAACGGTCAGCCGGACGAACCTTTGCAGAAACCGAGACGAATGATGTTCCTTCTGCAGATTCGTACGTGTATTCCCAGTTGCCAGTCCAATTCTTATGATCAGTCATCCTCACAGAACTGGCGTTGATATGCAGTATAAGTGTGAAGACATGCCGTCTCCGCATCGCTTCACGAAGCTTGACGTCATAAATAGTAATGGACTTTCCATTGGTTGTGCTGCCTTCGTCTTGCACGAAACTGGCAGAGCGTTCATCGGCAGATCGCAACACAATGCAGCAATTGGAACACACTTATCCGTGATACCCTATTCATACCGGTCATGCAATTAAAACTTTCCGAAATCCGAGCAAGCATGTATCGCACACGCTATATGGACCGTATCAACCTCGCTATGCAAGAAGCAGCGCTAACATTTTGATCAACTTCACTTCCCTTTCTTTCCCTTCCCTTTTGGCTGATCTTCAGTCGTACCGAGAATAGCATCAAAAGTGATATTCGGGTTCAAAGCCGCAGGTGGAGGACGGGAGCTGCTGCGGATCGCTAGAGGAGCCTCCGTGGCCTCCAAGCCCAGATTCATCGAGCTTCGCGAATCTCGGCTGACAGCGCGCAATCCGTCCGAGCCTGGTGGTGAAATCGGCCGCAAGAGTGGGGATTGCAGCGGACTAGCATATGGTGAGTGGGTCGGACTGACGTACGGAGATCGAGACATAGCGCTGGCACCACTGACAGGTCGTCGCTGTATGCCATGAGTCTCGACTCGGTGGAATGTGTCGACTGCAGCGGCTTGAGGCGATGTTGCGGTCCATTTCGTAGCAGCTGTCCAGCAGTGGCTGCGTCGATATACTCCTTCGACACTATGATCGATCAGATCCGCCGGCAGGCTGACGTAGCCACCACCATTATTCACATTATACCAAGCTCGCGAAACGGACTGATCCTCCTTCATCCAAGGTCGACCTCCCCGTGGTGCCACGCACAGGAAGTATTCGACTCCCTCGGTAAATCTGAGATCCCTCGCATCGACCACGGTCATCGGAAGAGCCTGGAGAACAGCATACATGAAAAGCCATTGCCCACATCTTGCATCAACCACCTGTTCCAATGTCTTTCCCTTACCAAGAGAGCGTTCATAGTTGAAGAAATCTTGAATGAAAGTGCTCGCATTGATCGACTCCCGGTTGTACGACCCTAGCAGCACTTCATTGATTTCATTTTCCTTGAGCTTCTTGCTCGATGCAGCGTCTTTGTCCGACATCAGCACATGTCGGCGATTAAAGCTGTTCGAAAATTGGGGAATCAAAGGCGTGTCGAAAGGAATTGGAGGTAGTACCGGAGGCGTGGCACGGTCATACTCGCTCTCAATCCGTCTGACTGCATGTTGAAGCGTCTCATTCTGGTCGTTCGTCTCTGCATCGTCATCCATAGGAGGCATATCAACGGTTCGAGTTGTGACAGCAGTCCGATCAACGAGGACGTCGTACAGATCCGTCAAGTCTTGGTACAGTTCTCTCAGTAATGCTCTGTTGAGGCCACTTTCTTCAAAGTTGTTCTTCTTCGATGATGCCTTCGGTGGCCAAGCACCATATCTTCGCCGTAAGTAAGACATCATGAAGCGGCGAAAGTCCAAGAAAGCTGATTTCCACTCTTTGAATCTGATAAGCTTGGCCTCAGTTGACGTCTGCGAGTTTGCAATACCTGCAAACATCGACGGGAAGTCAAAGTCTTCAAGCTTGGCTCTGATGACCAATAATCTCTGTTCCATGTCGATTTGTGCACGCTCCAAGCGGTTCGTAGTGATAGGCGACATCATCATATATTTGGGGCTCTTGATCGACTTGATATCCGCCAGTCTACCGACGGCGTGGCAGAAGCCTTCGTTGTACAGCGGCCAAGATCGAAGATGCTCCCCCAGAACGATTGCCTCAATGGTCTTCTCTCGACTCGCTCTCACATCTGCCATTCTTAGCTCGTCACAATACCCTGAGAAGCTGTTGTAGGGTACGTCGCCCCAAGTAGAGCCATCGGAGTTCGAGAAGGCTAGTCGCTTCAGAATTGTGCTAATGCCCATGAAGATGGAAAACAAGGTAAGCTGTCGCGGAGTCGACACCAGGGCACCACCAGTAAGAAAGGCAAAAAAGTTGCGGTAGAGCACAACAAGCTCGAAGTCATCGCCTTGTGGTATCGAACCGGGCTGAGACATGTCGCCTTCAAATGCCATGGGGAGGTAGACATGTTTATCTTCATTGACAGGACTGAATATGCCTGGAACCGAGAAATTTGTAGTTCGGTAGGTCAAGGTCGAGTCCTGGGATGGTGGGCGGATCTGTCCCGGATTCGGGGACGTTGCCGAAGAAGGAGTCTGTAAGTGGGGGAGGTCCTCATTCCTGTCCACTGGCGACGTCGGAGACTGCCTTCTCAGATTGACCAGAGAAGTTGAGTCGGCCAACAAAGAGGAGTGGACACGAAAACAGGGCCCCTTCCCAGAAGAAGGTGGATAGAGGTAAATGAACGTGTCCCCACGGTCATTCCACAGATCGGGCACTCTCTCTCCTTTGAGAAGGGGACCCAGTCCATATGGGATATGCTCCTTGATCGCAGCAATCCAAGCATCAGACGAGGCTGGCCCATCTTCAAATTTGTGTTTGTCTTGTTGTTTCCCTGGAAGCCAACTCCTCTTCTTGACGATTCTCCCCGATGGAGGCGTTGCAGGGAGACCAGGCGACCCTGTGAAGCCAGGTGGTATCAATAGGTTGGGGGTTTGCGGTCGGCTTCTGCTGCCATCTCGACTACTATTCCTGCTACCTGGTCTGCTGTCCGTCCCACTTCGATGGCTACTTGGCGGCCGAAAAGGCCCTTCGGAGAGGAGGGGTGGAGGAGCAAGGGGAGTCAGACCGTCATTGAGGTCGATTTGGGAAGAAGAGGCAAGCTGATGCTTGTGCAGCCTGTTCGGTGACTGGGGAACATAGTGAGGAGAGGATGTGCCCGCCGAGGGAGGTGTAGGGGTTGGGTGGTGGTTGTCGCTATCGCGCGACGATGAGAACAACGCAGACAGTCTTTTCGCCATTGAGACAGTGTTGAGACAGTGTTGAAGCAGGTCTTTTTGATGCTGTTCAGTTCAAAGAGGTGATTTTAGTTTGTTTTAGATGTCAACAGAAAGTGATGTGTCGCTCGGTCTTCACTCCTGCCTTGCATTTGCGCAGTAAAGCGTGCAGCACCCTCATGCGGTTTCAGGACACAGCCTTTTTCGTGTCATTTCGTGTCACCGAGATGACAACGAGCAGACGAGACAGGATGTAGTGTTACTCGAAGCACTTTCGACGTTCTGACTGAGCGGACGCTTGCTCTCGAGTCCAATGCAGGACCGCGGGGAACGATGCCGCGGCGAGGTCGACACTGGACAAACGTAGAAGTCGAGCACGCGTGCTGATGGCTGGTTAACGATAGATGAGGTGGGTGGTACTGATGATCTGGGGCGATAATGAGTTGAAGCGCGGCGCAGTTGCACAAGGGCGAGCTGCTCGAGGAATGTAACTCCCTTCAGTCTTGGTTCTTTCGTGCCTGCGTCACCCACGACTGCTCACTTTCTGCGCCTCTGACCGTTGACGTCGTTCCCCAGTTTTCGCCATCAGCGCTTGACCTCGCTTGCCTGTTGTCGACTAGTTCCAGGGACGAAGACGGCGTTAAAGCCGTGCTCGAAGCCCGAGAGGGCCTAGCTGCCGCCCGAAAAACCTTGACCCCAGAGATGAGGCGAGTTGCTCGGAAAAGCAGTCAGAAAAGTAACAAGTCATGAGGCAATCGTCCTCCTCACAAACTACAGCATAGCAGTCGCGAATACGTCGCAGTGTTGCTTGGAAACCCTTCGAGATCACCTACACAGCGTATGTGGAGGATTGGTCTGCGTCCGTCAGCCTTGGTTGTACTCGCTCTCCCGCAGATTTCCGCCTCCAACAGGATGACGCTACGATCAATCTCGCCAGCGAGACACGCAAGTGTTATACCCAAATCGAGACATATTGACCTTCTCAGAGGCTGGCCAAATCCTAGCCTTCTCCCACCGCGACAGCTTGATCATGCTTCAACCAATATATTATCAGATCCTCGAAACACGGCAGACGTCCTCTGCTACGCCCCAGACGAAGGCTATGGACCCTTAAGAACGGAGATAGCTCGATGGCTCACCGAGTTCTATCAACCAAGTAAGCCCATCACAGACGAGAGGATATGCATCAGTGGCGGAGCAAGCCAGAACTTGGCTTGCATCTTGCAAACGTTCACTGATGCTGTTTACACGCGAAACGTCTGGATGGTGGCGCCTACATACTATTTAGCCTGCAGAATCTTCACCGACAATGGCTTTGACAACAGATTAAGGGCGGTTCCCGAAGATGACGAAGGAATCGACCTGGAGTATCTTGAACGCGGCCTAAAGCACAGTGAGGATGAGGCTTTGAGGAACGGCAATACGGAGCCAAGGATAAAGACGCCCAAGTCGTGGAGAAAGATTTATAAGCACATCATCTATGCTGTACCTACCTTCGCCAATCCTTCTGGTCGACTCATGAGCTTTCGGCGGCGGCAGCAGCTAGTCCGTCTGGCCCGCAAGTACGATGCTCTTGTGGTGACCGATGATGTCTACGACATGCTTCAATGGCCCTCGGATCCAAAAGAAGGGAGTCGCAGAATGGACAGAGCCGTCCTGCCACGGATAGTTGATATTGACCGGGACCTGGATGGGGGACCAATTGATGACTTTGGGCACGCAGTGAGCAACGGCAGTTTCAGCAAGATTGTTGCACCTGGCTGCCGTACTGGTTGGGCAGAGGGTACTCCAGCACTGGCATATGGTCTGAGTCAAACAGGCTCAAGCCGGTCGGGAGGAGCGCCTTCCCACCTGGTGGCATCTTTCATGTACCAACTTTTGGCCGAGGGTACATTGCAGAGACGCATATATGAGGAACTGCAGCCAGGTTACTCGGCACGCTACTACGAGATGATGAGTGCAATCAAGCAACACCTTCTGCCACTTGGTTTGACCATGCCCCAGGCCAACAAAAGTGTCGCCGGTGGGTATTTTATTTGGTTGACTCTGCCCGGGTCATTGGACTCGACCCGAGTCTACAAACGAGCACTCGCAGAGGAGAACTTGACCATAATTTCAGGACCGCGATTCAAAGTCGACGGTGACGAACAGAATGCGCACAGCCGGTTTGAGTCGGACCTCCGTTTATGCTATGCCTGGGAAGACAAGGATGTGTTGGCAGAAGGCGTCATTCGCCTGGCCCGCGTGATTCAGAGGGAGATGAAAAATGACCTCGTCAAGTGAGAAATGATGTTGATGATCAATATGACTTGTCACTACCATCTTGATTGTCAACTGGTTCTCTAGTCTAGCCTTGCCGGTGACGCCGGTTGTATATGTACTTTGCTAACTTCGACAGCGCATGCAGCCAGGGTTGAAGAGGTGTAGCCACAAATCAAGCCTCGAAGCGCCACCGACGTTGGCCACATCTCGGTTGTCCAACCCTAGCTGTTTCGTCGCCGTTTCATCGCAGCTGACCACTAACCAATCGGATGCTTTGCAGCAGCCAGCTGTGCATCATCTCGAATCTCGTTTCGTGTGTCCTTTCCTCCTCTTTCTTCATTCTCTGTCCTGTCTGCCGATCTCCGCACCGCCACCTTCCATTCTCATGTACCTGGTAGAAACAGTGGAGGCGTGATAGCTGCTTCGGATTAACGAGATGCTGGTCCACGTTGTCCCCTCGAATGGGAAGCTGAGGACCACGCTTTTGAACGTGTGCCTGACTCGATTGCCACGCGGTTGCTTTCAAACGGGGCGGCGCGAAGACGCAAGCATTTTCGGGACTGCTGATCCAGAAGCCACAGCCGGTAGTCAAAGACCAGAAACAGCTAGCACTTCTTGACCTTCTTTGTTCAGCATGCATAAGAGAAATGCCAGGACGACTGGTCCACCGGCGGCGATGCCTCGGATGGTACGATGGGAAAGGTTGAAACAGGGCAGGAGGAGAACATGCGGCCAAACAGCAATTCGATGCTGTGCAAGTACGTACGACTGGTCGTGTCCGTGTGCAAACTGACTGCAATGTTGAGATTGGGACCACTTATTCCGATCAGCAGAATCTTGATTTTCGTGAGAGGACAAGCTGCAAACGCACCTGTGCTGCGATTGCGCGGTGTTGGTCCCAACGCTCACCAGCGCATATCAAACTCTTGACTCTTGCCATCTTTTTTCGACCTCACTCCATCATCTTTCGCATTCGTTCCCTCTCTCACTCTCGACAAGTTCTCTTTGCTTCATTCGCTTTGTCACCTGCGCACTGGCTGTCGTTGTCGTGGCTCTGGCCTTTGTCGTCATTCGCTTGGAATAAAGAAGAAGAAAGAATCTGGACAAAAGAGCTTCACTCTCTTTCTCACCTGCCGGACCGATTCTGAGAATTTCTCCGAAGCACAATTGTTTACTTTTCACTCGACAGCAGCTGCGATTGTCGGATGACTATCAACTCATTCATTCACTCACTTTGTCACCCGCGCGATTGATCTCGTGCCTTCCCATTCAACATTCGTTCTATTGACACAACCATTCTCTCCGACACCGGGTTACACCCTCGAATCACAAGGCACTTCTGCCACCAACTTCCTCACCAATTTCAACTTCCTCACCTACAAGGCATCGGCAATTCGGTATCACTGCCTTTATCACGGCTGTCCATTGTTCGTTTGGTGCTGGCCGCCTCGAGTCCATTTAATCCCTTTCTGACTCTTCCAAACTTGTTCTCTCTCCAACCTCTTGCCAGAAAGACAACTCCACATCAACCCAAACAACTTCAACTTCTGACTACATCATCCGATCCGCGACCACATCAATATGTTGCTCTTCAACTACCTTCTGCTCGCTCTGCCATGGCTGGCGAGTGCAGCTCCGAGACCCAAGCCTGTGGAACTCGAACCTCGACAGGCCGCATCCTCCTACTGGCTCGGCCAGATCCAGCGCCAAGGCACGGTTGCCTATGGTTCTGACTCCTCCTACAAAGTCTTCCGAAATGTGAAAGACTATGGCGCTGTCGGAGACGGCACTACAGATGACACTGTCGCCATCAACAATGCCATCACCGACGGAAATCGCTGTGGCCAAGGCTGCGACAGCTCGACTACTGTTCCCGCCATCGTCTACTTCCCTGCTGGTCGCTATGCTGTCTCCGCTCCCATCATCCAGCTATACTATACCCAATTCATTGGCGACGCCACCGATCTTCCCACCATTCTCGCTTTGCCAAGCTTCGAAGGTCTTGCCGTCCTCGACACCGACCCATACATCCCCGGAGGTAATGGCGCGCAGTGGTATACAAATCAGAACAACTTTTATCGCCAGATGCGCAATTTGATTGTCGACATTTCCCAGATGCCAGAAAACATAGGTGCCGGCATCCACTGGCAAGTTGCGCAGGCTACTAGCTTGCAAAACATTGTCTTCAACATGCGACCCAAGTCTCCGACCAACAAACAGCAGGGCATCTTCATGGACAATGGCTCTGGTGGATTCATGTCCGATCTGACCTTCAACGGCGGCAACTATGGCATGTTCCTTGGCAACCAGCAGTTCACCACCCGCAATCTGATTTTCAATGGCTGCAGCACAGCGATCTTTATGAATTGGAACTGGCTGTGGACCTTGAAGTCTGTCAACGTGAACAACTGCGACGTTGGTGTCGACATGTCCATTCTTGCCGATGGTGTCAATCAGACCGTGGGCTCCCTCATCCTGCTTGATAGTGTCATGAGCAACACCCCGATTGGCATCAAGACGTCATACAACTCGAGCAGCACACCCCCTACTAGCGGGACTTTGGCAATCCAAAATGTCGACTTCACCGGCACTCAGAACGCTATCGTCGGAGCTGATGGTGTCACACCCTTACTTGCCGGTGGCCAGGTTGTCTCTGCTTGGGGTCAAGGTGATACTTACTCCCCTGCTGGAAGCCCATCAGGTCAACCAGCCAAGCGACAGCCTCAGGGCCAGCAGACGATCAGCACCACGACCACCACCACCCTCACAGTCACTCCCACCCAGTCTGGTGTGGCTATGACCACCACTACTGTTTTTGCCACTGAGACCGTATTCGCTCCATCGGGAAGTGCTCCTGGTGGCCCCGGCCCATTCTCAGTCGCTCCCATCCCACCTCCGGGGTCAAGTGGCTTTCCATTCCCACCAGCTTCGCCTCCAGGCTCAAGTGTCGTTCCGGTCTTTCCTGCCAATGGTACTGCTGCCGCAAGCACATCGGCAACTCGGTCAACTCTGCCAGCTGCTTCGGCTCCTTCCAATTGCTCTGCTGCTCCTGTCGCACTTCAATCTGCCCGAGTTCAGCAAGGACTGACTCCTCCCAGCATGCCGGCTTCGTTGATGAATGGCACCAAGGTCTTCGAGCGTTCAAAGCCTCAATACGAGAACGTGCCACTATCATCTTTCGTCAGTGTGAAGTCCTTCGGTGCAAAGGGTGATGGAGTCTCTGATGACACAGCTGCCATTCAGAAGATCTTCGACTCCGCCACTTCCGATCAGATCATTTACTTTGATCACGGCGCATATGTCATCAGCGACACTGTGAAGGTTCCAAAGGACATCAAGATCACTGGTGAAATTTGGCCTCTCATTATGGTCAACGGTTCCGCCTTCCAAGATATCAACAACCCCAAGCCTGCTTTCCAGATTGGTCAGCCCGGTGATGTTGGTTCCGTGGAGATGACAGATCTTGTTTTCGAAACCATTGGGCCCGCACCTGGTGCTATCCTCATGGAATGGAACGTCGCCCAAGAGTCTCAAGGCTCTGCAGGCATGTGGGATGTCAACTTCCGTGTTGGTGGATCCGCTGGGACTGAACTGCAACAAGATACATGCCAGGCCAACGTTACTGGTTCCTTTCAGTTCAAGCCCGAATGTGCAGGTTCGTTCCTGATGATGCACATCACTCAGCAGGCATCAGGCTACTTCGAGAATTGCTGGTTTTGGGTCGCCGACCACGAGCTTGACATCACCACCCATAACCAGACAAACATCTACAATGGTCGTGGGTTGCTTGTCGAGAGTCAAGGCCCAGTTTGGCTGTATGGCACATCTAGCGAGCACAGCCAACTGTACAATTACCAGTTCGTCAATGCTCAAGATATCTTCATGGGCGCAATTCAGACCGAGACTCCTTACATGCAGTCCTCTCCGGATGCGCTGGGAGGTGGTTTTCCCCCGAACTCGGGCTTCTCCGACCCAACCTTCTCAGATTGCACAGACGGATCTTGCAAGAAGGCATGGGGTCTTCGCATTGTGGATTCCTCCGACATCCACATGTATGGCGGTGGTCTCTACAGCTTTTTCGACAACTACATCCAGGCTTGCCTCGACACCGAGTCATGCCAGGAGAACATGGTCGATATTCAATGCTCCCAGAACATCTCCCTCATCGGATTGACTACGAAAGCTTCAGTCAACATGGTCAACGTCAATGGCCAGCCCGAGGCAATCGGAAAAGATCACGAGAACCTGTTCGGGCAGACTCTCCTCTCTTTTGAGACTTAGGTGACAACTCACCAGGGCGGGCAGGGAGGGAAAGTCTCAAAAGGACGGAATTCAAGATAGGAAAATGAACGAAGATTCAAATGAATAAAAAGGTGATAATATTGGAACGTGCATGCAAAATGTGGGACTGGAGCTTGGACAGGCAAGAAACAGGCCGGATTCATGGGTTGATGAAATACGACATATCAGAGGAAGTATAGTGTTACGATGGCACAGATGTTTGTTCCCCAGCGTCGGTGTTGGTTGGAATTGTCATGCTCAGAGCATAGTGATACCCACATGGCTAGGAGGTGCATCTGCATTTGCATTGCATTGGCTGGAGTTTTCAAGGCGATATTGGCGGTGCTATTGCTTGGTTGTAGCTTTGGTGATCGAGACAGTGGTAACAAGTGAACAATGAAAAAATATCAAAAACAATGACTTGGCTTGAATCATCGATCGTGACTTTCCGATGTAAACCTGTGTGACGTGTTGAGCGGGCACAAGATGACCATCCAGTAAGAACCTGCAGTGCTGGCTCGTATTCCTTTATTTGCTGCAGATTGTGCCTACCCAAGGCGCCGCAGAAGGACATTGATGCGCCAGAGCCGGTGCATGCTAACCTTTTTCATTCTTAGCGCCCGGCGAATCTGCAGTTGGGGTAGCCGCCTCACCCTAACTCCAATCTTTCTCCCTATACCTCACTCAATGAGTAGATCTCTGGTTGCGCTGTCTGCAACCCGTCTATATATCTACCATGCGACCTCTGCCGAGATGGAAGATGTCCTCTTCCGATTCCTGACAGATCTGCAACGCAGTTCAGAATCATTCCAAGGTTACGACCTGACAGCATGAAGCACTGTTGCCCGATACCGACATGCAGTGCCTCGTTCAGCCGACCATATCGCTTACGGGAACACATAGATGCGCACTTTTCAGCCAAACCTTACAAATGCAACATCTGCCAAACATCCTTCGGGAGAAAGGATGACCTCAAGTCGCACGAGCAGGAGAAACACATTGTCGGTGCCCGCGTTCAGTGCCTGACACGCACTGCCGATGGCCTACTTCAGGGCTGTGGAAAGACCTTCGACCGCCAACGGACCCTTCATCGACATCTACGGAGAGAAGGGGCCAATTCATGCAAGCAGACCAACGACGAGAAATCGGTCATCCTTGCGCGCAAGTTAATGAACGACCCCTTAAGCATGAAGCTCTCGCGAGAGGAAATCGCTACTTTCTGGAAATTCATAGGTCCAGGATACCTCCATGATAGCTGGAACTGCTATGCCGAGGTGTGGTTCGCAAAGGCGTCGTCTCCCATGCATGCCGCCGCTCTTACCACGGCCTATGATCAGGCTATCCAAATTGCCCAAGCAGCCCTGGCTCTTGGCCATGAATGCTTACTTCTCCCCTGCGTACTTCTCCTGATTGCCATTGACAGCCACCTGGGCGATCTGAAAGCGTTTCAAACGCACTATGAAGCTATGGCAAAGATTTCCAGGCCTCCAGTATCGTTGCGAGTGTCAGACTTTCGCACATCGTTGGTATCCCGCTGGAAGTCCATCGGAGCAATTGAGGAGTTCAAAACTGGAAAGCTTTCTACCTTGTTCTGGCGCTCGGTGTCGTCGCGAAGATTAAACGTCGGCGTAATGTTTTCAGCCCCCGGCAATGCCATTGGAGACGTCGGGAAGCTCAAAGTCGAAAAGGCATTATACCCCGTGTTCTTCTTTGGACTCTTCTGACGGAACTTCTGGCACTACTCCAATGCAAAGCGTTGAAGAGGAAGCGAAACCTGATTTACAGCCCAGGCCATTCTCTTGTTGGTCAGCAAAATTTCCGCATGAGCGGAAGTATATCACTTAGCGGACCCGGACCTATTTTGAGTCGAGAGCAAGGGGCACAAACGCAAGGCACGATTGCTTCTCCTTTCAAGGGTCTATGTGGCCAACAGCCTTCGTTCATTCGGAAGATAAAACGCTCAGAGCGTAACAACTAATTTCCTTCCGCTTACCTTTCCCTCCGCAAGCCGGTCCATCGCACCCTGTACCGCCTCCAACCCATTCCCAACGATATCCTTCTCCGGCGCACAAGCCACCCGACCGTGCTGCATCGCACCCTCCAACCAATCTCTAGCCTGCCCAGCAATACGATAGAACTGGTCCATGCCTTGCGTCAGATTCACAATGATCTCCACATCATGTATGGCATGCGCCTCTGCACCAGGATATACCGAAGCAATGAATTTCCGGGTCTTGATGCCGGTGCCGCTGAGGCGGTGCAAAATCTCGCACAGCGACGTCAAAGTCGGAGCCGTGGAGATACCATCATATGCGCCGGCAACCTCCTTCCCCTCGTGCTCAGCCTTCAAGTACCCAACCACATCCTCAACGATTGACGCCGAGTTATGATCGAAGCATTTCACAGCACCGAGCCCCTCTACCATCCCGAAGTTTCGCGCTGAACAGATTCCCACGACGGTATACCCAGCCTGCATTGCGATTTGAACTCCACAGCTGCCGACGCTGGAACTCGCGCCCCAGACAAGTAAGATCTTGCCGTTCGGAGCGGCTTTCCTGTCCGCAGGTGGGAAATCGAGATTCAGCATTGTTGGTGGGAAGAGACAGCTCGCTGCTGTGGCGATGCCGAGAGGCAAGACAGCGCCGTCTTTGTAGGTGATGTTGTCCGGAATTCGAGCGATCAGGGGGCCTTTCAAGACGACGTACTCTTGAAACGCGGCGTACGCGTAGATCTTCTTGTCCTTCCACACGTCCAGGCCATCGCCGCTCAGGTCAATATCCTTCGCCTCCTTGGTAAACAGCGGGCCCGTTTGACCGATGACGCGGTCTCCGATCTTGAAGCGCTTGAGCCACGCGTTTTCATCACTTGCGTTTTCATCTCTGCCACTGGGCAATTCAACAACCTCGCCGGCAATATCACATCCCAAGATGATTGGATACTCGCTCTCCGGGATCAGGATGCCGAGCCGTTGGATGCCCCAGTCTGCGGGATTCATTGCCACAGCGTGGGTTTTGATCACGAGTTCGCCGGCGGATGGATGGGAGTATGGTGCTGGTAGGATAGACTGCGTTGGAGATTTTGGTGTGGAGAGGACGAGGGCTTTGTTGGTGGGTGGCATGGTGCTTTGAAGAGTGGTTCAGTGCTCGGAGAGGGCCTTTGGTGACAGAAGCGGAAAGAGTTGGTGAGAATTGAGTGCGTGTCTGCGAGCAGGGAGGGGAGTAGACTCGGGGTGAGGAACAGTCCTCCTTCATGCTCCAGCGTACGTTCGCTTGGCTATATATACATGCCTGCTGTAGATCTTGAGCGTCAACCTCGACTCCGCTATTTCGGCCTACGGACGAAGGACAGATCCTTATATCCTTTGCCACACTCAATCTATCCATAGTCCGTGCCATCCTTGTCGAGCTATGCCGATGGCGATTTTGAGACACATCAATGATGTGGCTTCTTCGTGTGCGGATTACTAAATGCACCCTGTGAGCACGAAATACGAGCGGAGGTTAATCCAGACTCCCTCAATACGAGCGGCGGAAAAGATTGACGGTGACGATACGAGCGGAGGCTTAGTTCATGCTCTTTCAATACGAGGGGCGGAAAAGATCGACCAGAGGAATACGAGTGGAGGTCAAGCGTGATGCCAAATACGAGCGGAAGTTTAGTGTGTAGGCCTCCAGCGCGAATAACGCACGATCTTTGTGTATACCATACCATCTATCTCTGAGCTTCGTTATCTCCCATGCAAACCGAGAATCTCCATCGAGTACGTAGCTACCAGATCAAAGCCCTCCACAGTCAAGAAGACATGCCTACGGAGTAGATTCTTCCGTTGGGTTTCCAAGATGCTAGATTACATAGCGTTAGCGTGATGTCCACGGGTGATCATCGGCCGCAACTTGTGGCATTTGGAGAAGTTTGGGCAGTTCTTGCCTTGAAGATGAATTCAATGTTGTAAACAAATCGCAGCGTCAACACTGCGTCGCGATAACTCGTTCTTTGCACGCATAGCCTTATCGAGGCAGTCATACGGAAACATTATTCAGACCCGCTTGTACGTGGGGCCTCCGCGTGCAGGTGCAGCCCCGCGTCGCCAACGCTGCGTGGAGCCTGACTGAGGATTCAGTGACACCTGCCCGCCATGACCTCCCGACACCCTGAACGACTCGACTCGGACGAGGAGAATGGACTCGACTTCTCGAGCGACGAGGACACTCCTCTCGCCGTCCCCCTACCTCTCTTGCCGCCAGGTCCACCCGCAGCAGTGCCGCCTCAACTTCCAAACCTCAATCTCCACCCCAATGTCAATGCAAACATCAACGCCAATCTGATGCCCACTGCGCCTCCTCCGCCGCCGGCTCCTGCATTCAATACAGCACTACCTTCTATCGCTGGATTCAATTTGCCGTCGCGAGGCTGGAGGAACACCTCCTTGGCCACTATCCTCGACATTCCCGCACCCCACCTTTTGCAAACCGATTTCAGTGAAGAGACATTGAATGCGTTCCTGCGCGAACAGGTGGAAAACATCAACCGTACCCGCGAGGCTGTTAAAGGCAAGGCTAAGGGGAAACAGAAAGAGACTGCTGCTGCGCCCTCTGTTGGCTTGCCGCTGATGCCCTCTGCCCCGCCACTGTCTGATCAGTCCAACCGCAGCCATGGCTCCGCTGGTCTGGCAACTCCCTCTCGCCGCTCCGTGCGTCTTTCGCACAAGTTTTCGTCCAGTCGGAGCTCGCTCAACCCTCTTGCTGCTCCGTTTGTGCCCAACAGCACCGAGCAAGTCCCTCCCCAGTCTGCCGACTCTCAATCCACTCGCTCAAGCACCTTCGAAGAATTCACGAAGAACAAGAGACACGCTGTTAGAAACAACGCACAGGAATCTTCGGGCGGCGCATCTCGAACCAAGCCGCGACACACACGATCTTCTAACCCTACAAGCTCTTCGCCAGCCGGTTCAAGCTCGCGCATATTGTCAGACTTGACTTTGCAAGAAGACAGTCCCCAGCAAACTGCTCAGAGCTCTTCCACCGGTTTCTTCGGCCGCGCTGCTGGGGCTCTTCTTAGTAGGAGGGTCGGAGGAAAGTTGAGTCGCAGCTTCGGCTTCTCACCCTCATCCGGCGATGTTGCTGCCGACTTACCCGTCCAGCATCTCCCGCAGTCATTTCCTGCAGACGTCTCTGGATTCCTCATTGAGGTTGACGAGGATGAAGACCGTTACAGTTCCCAAACTTCCATGAAGTATGCCAAGCTTATCCCGGAGTCTATCCCCCAAGCCGACAAGAAGGCTTTCTTCGGTTCCGTTAATCGCGCCAAGCGAACCCAATCTGCCGAGCCTGAACCCGAATCGCAGCCCTCCACCGGAAGGTCCAGATCCAGATTGCATGCGAAGATGAAGAAGAAGGAGGAGCTCATGATGCCCGAATCCAGGTCGTATCCACACATGTGGAAGCCTTCGCCTGCTCATCCCATCCCCGTGACTCCTCCGGAGCCAGCCGATTCTCTTTCTCCCAAGAGCAACACCGTTCCCGAAACGGGGTCGCTTGCCATCTGGGAATTGGACGAAATCCTCTGGACTGCAGTCTGTCAATTCCTCTCTTCGCAGGATGTGAAGAACCTGCGCCTTGTCTGCAAATCACTCGTTCAGACCTTGTCACTCGTCCAACTCCGCAACGTTGTGGTCAACTTCGACAAGAATTTCTTCAACACCTCGATGTTCAAGGACTATGGAGCAAACTTCAATCAGTTTGGTATCTCCTTCGAGTACGACCTGCGCGGGCTTGCCACTGCTAGACCTAAGGTCATCGAAAAGCTGCAGGACGCTTGGTTTGGCAATTACACCTGGCCCACTGAGAATTATCCTCGGTTCCCAGAGCTGCAAGCTATTGAGGACTTGGTGGATAACAATCGCCCATTACTTAAGGAGTTCCTAGCTCAAATCCCTCATGCCTCCGAGCTAGGCTTGTGCATTGACAGTGGCCATGGCTGGCTTGAGGGTGGTGACATGTCTGACTTAGCTCTTCTTGACAAGCGGAGTGGCAAAGGAAGCAAAGTCTTCGGCAAGACCTTCAAAACGGAAGATTTTTGGACCGCTTTCGCTCGCAACGAGTATTTCAGATGGGCTCAGCAAAACACCATCAACGCCACTACCAAATCCATTCTGGCTAGATCGCCTGCCAAAGACTCGGACGTCAAAGAGGTTCGCTTCTTAGATGCGCTGATCGTTCGCGACATTGAGAGCTTCAGATCCCAAGATCAGCAATATGACTACGACACCGAATGTCACACTGGAGGTCTGCCCTCTGTCGACGATGTGGCCCCTGCAGCGCAGGTCAACCCACAGGTGAATCCGCTGGGCGCTGCTGTTCAAAACCTCGTTAATAACAACGCGAACGCAAATGCAACACCGACTCTGGCTGAACGCCATCGTCGACGCATTGAGCAGTCCCGTAACGCGAACCGCAAGCAACCTCAATGGCCCGTGATCTTCAACTGCTACAATGTGGCTGCCGAGCATGGCGGACACCTCTCAACCGTCCAGCACAAGATTGCCCATCCCAGTGCCTGCGCGATTGCTCCAGGCCTGCTTACGGAAGCACAGGCTCAATGGCTTATGGAGACTGTATGGGCTCAACGAGCGTTTTTGAGTGCATACACCACAGCTATTATCTTGCACAAGAACAATTTCCGCAACATCCACACTCTCCGCATCAGCAAATTATCGTCCGGTCTTTTGCCCTCTTTGGAGCAGCGCGAATTCTGGAAGACCTTGTCTGGCCTGGGTAAGTTGGAGATCTATCTGAGCCCCGACTGGCGCCAAGAACATGTTACTGGCGACAAGTCCTTCGCCCAGAACATGCTCATACCACCTGCCAAAGCTGCTGAGAGATTCACCGACTTCTTGAGACGCTACGTCACCAAGATTGAGAGCTTGCACACCTTGACCGTCGGATATGTTGGTGGTGGCGAACATGCTGTTGGAATCTTTGCTCGTAATCAGCACGTCTTGCCGGCCCCGATTGTCGACGACCCTGACGAGTGGCTGCTAGAAGACAGAGTAAAGTACGCTCCAGCTTTGACGAAGTTCGATCATGTGAGAAACCTCAAATTCGAGAACTGCTGGGTCACCCCGTGGATACTCAAAGGCTTCATGGAGGGCAGTCGAGACACAAGCCTACATTCCCTGACGCTTGACTCAGTCAGCATGACAACAATACACGTTGACAGTCTTGAGGCTCATCTGACTACACACAAGGACAATCTCCGCTGCGAGCACTCGGAACAAGAATGGCCCTTAGAGACTTTGCCAGGTGGAGCTGCATGGGTTCGTGCTCTTGATGCCATCACACCTGGAAAACGTCTCCACGAATTCAAGCACGAAGCAGGGTTGACCAAGGAAGAGGATGCTCCCAAGCCAGAGCGACACTTCCGTGGCCACATTCAGGAGATCACCCTCAACAGCTGTGGCTATGTCAAGGTGTCCTTGCCGAAAGGCCGTTCTTCGACCTACAACCAGAACTCCGCCGTTGTGCATTCCGAGGGCCCTATGGATGGGGGCATCCGAGCTCGAAAGGCTCGCTTCAATGGTCTGGGTGCCGCTAGTAGCGAGGCTGGAAGAATTCGGGATCATCTCAGTCGCTTCCTTGACCATCACGAGAGGACCAGCAGGGTCATGCTCCAGACTGAGGGTTTAGCTTGGCTTGGAACCTTGACTCAGTGTATCCATCCGATTGAGAAGCGTGTTCTGGAACAGGCGTGGAAGATGAAGTTTGGCTGGATCAACGACTTGAGAAGATGGGGCGCTGTTGAGGACGGAATGTGGGAAGGCGGTACTGGACGATTCAGCGGAGTTATCAAGAAGGATGACGATGCTGCTAAGGCCACTCCATGATTGCGGGATGGTAATTCTCGATTGATACGGGTGCTGGATGACAAGCTGCCATTCGACCCAGAATCTTGAATGACTCCGCAAGCCCACCCACCTTTCACCATCTGCGCTCACAATCATACGATCCATGGCCTACACCTTGCCACCAACGTTGGTCCTCAGTCCCAGAACCGAAATGCATGCAATTGCCCAAGACACGAACTTCGGATGCCCAGATGAGGAAATCAGACCTCAGCATTATTGGAAGCAAACCATTTCACTCTACTCATTGTCATTGAATATTCACAGAAGCACAGAAGCACAGAAGCACAGAAGTAAGGTGTTGGGGGCGCTGTAAGCTTGAATAAGCACACAAAGGACACAAAAAACCCAAAGCCACGACGGCTGATTACTGGACTTGTCCCTGTCTCACGCCAGCTTTGGCCTGTAGACTTGATAGCCTGACCCCAGACAGAGAATATTAATACTTCTACTCAGCCCCGTGCTCACGGGATGTGCTTTTCTTGGTGGTCTGAATTTGTGCAGTCTTCGGGCCAATGGAGCAGATTTGCTTGCCTTCAGTGAGTTCCTCCTATTCACATCGAGCCTCGCAGACAGAGGTGAGCACGTGATCTACTGCTTACCACGGGCAGGCACAGACTGGTAAAGAGGTCAACGGATGAGGAAAGACAGCATCAGCATGAGACAGGCACTAAAATTGCGGCCATTGGTGACTGTGAATGTGATTTGACTGGCAACTACGACCGCACCCGGGAGATGAGGTATGGTGTTACTTCCGCTTCACTCTTCCCTCACTTCCTCCTTAATTTCACTTTTTACTTACCTTGAATGAGGTTTGCCTCAGTATGTTGAGGAAGGCAGCTTGACGCGTTAGGATGTTGAAGTGACTGACGTCGCTAGTGCTTTTGAAGATCTCAAGCAGAGGAAGAAAGAGCAGCTAGCAGATGTCGATTGTGGGCAGTTGCGGCTTCTCAACAACGCCTCAGGTGCAGCCTGCTTCATTTCTTCTTGACTTTGCGCTCACTCTCTGCTTTCAACCTCCAATTATCCTCGGTCGTCCTCACTTTGCACTCTTGGACTCTCCTCTTTTCAAAATGTCCTTCCGCTCAAGGTCAAGCACACCCGAGCCTGTCAGTTCCCCTTTGGACTTCAAAGCCGCCGAGCAGTCTCACACTATGGAGTCTGCTTTGATCCCGGGCCGGACGACATTTGAAGACCTCCCCAATGATTGTATCTTGCTCATTGTGAAGGAAGTGGCCAAACTACCCAAGCAAGGATGGAATGAGCCACTCCCGGTCAAGAAGCTTTCTGTGGTCAACAAGCGCCTGCGCCAGCTGTGCATACCTCTCATCTTTCATTCCAACAAAACATCTCTCTACAATTACCACCTTTCCATCGTTCAAACCTTCGAGGTAGCGTCAAATGCACCATCTGTGATGTCAAGACTGTTGTAAGTACATGATCCATGCGCAAAACTCGCGCTTACCTGAGACAGTGCCGTCGAAATATCTCTGTACGAACGCCATGATGCCACATCTTCCTACGACAACGCCTTCTGCGCGAGCTTCGTCTCCACGTTGACCGCTATGACAAGCCTTTCTCAGCTCTCTCTATCTTTGCACAACAATGAGATTCTTGTCCCAATGCTGCGAACGTCATTTGAGAACTCCGACGCTGCCTTCCCTTCAGTTCAGGTCCTGGTTCTTTCCGAAGCTCCCAATACCCCATTCATCCTGAAGGCCTGCCCTTCCCTTAAAACCTTCATTGGACGCAACTTGACCAAGAAGTGGAAGAGTACGATCTCGCCTCTGCCTTCCATGAACACTCTGCGCCAGGTTGAGATAGACGGCAGTGAGAACTGGACTCCACGACGCCTGCAAGGTTGGTTCTGACACCGGATCTCCAAGCAAAGTGGGCGACTAACGAGATACTTCCAGAGTTGGTGCCGTATGTCGTCAAGATTCCTGAGCTTTGCATCAAGGGGGAACTCTACAGAGCCAAACTCAGCGTAAGTAAAATCCCGATCTCACGATGAGATCACCATCTGACAAAGTGCAGAGCTTTGCCTCATGCTTTGAGAACCTTCGAAATCTGAACACTTTGGCGATCACCTCAACACAATGGGTCAACGTGAGACACCTCGAGAGATATCACATGGACGACAGGCTCTTGGACGAAGTCGATCATCAACAGGAAACACACTACCTCAACGAGGATGATGCGACGGTTGCCAGAACGTTTTTCACTACATGCTCCTCACTGACCACATTCCGCCCTCTCTTCGCTTTTCGCGGCACCAGAATCGTCTGTGAGCGCCATGAAGCAGGAGTCGACCAAGGAAAGATCAAAAACATCCGAGTCTGCAAAGAGGACGACAAGGAGTATTGGTATGGCTTTTCATCTAAATTCAGCCTGTTTGGTGGCGATGATTGAAGCCCTGGACGGCGCGATGAGATACCAGGACTGCTCCCTGTAAGAACATGGCATTGTATCTGTACGATGCAGGACGGAGAACATGAAAGTATGCATAACGGATAAGTGAGTGTTAGAGTGCTGACGTTTTCATATGATACCCTAAAGCATCGTCTATCGGCGAGCATTTCTGGGTCTGGAAGTCTGGAGAGCTGTATGGGAAACTCGTTGCGGACAGTTGACATCATGTATCACTACGCAGCATGCTATGCTGCCATTATGAGCTTGTCAACATGGAATTGAATCAGCTATCCTATTGTCTTTCTGGCTTTCTGCGACTCATCAGCATGGCTATGATCTTCATCGATGGTGAGTTCCACGAGCTAGGGATACGAAGTAGATGCCAACTGACACAATACGTCGTTCATTGCCTCTCATATACGCCAAGCTCCTTGTGCTTCCGACGGTATGGATTTGTACTATGGGTCCGTCTGCATGAAGGCCCATGTCCCGTGACGGTTGATTTAGACATCAAAGCTAGAGCCGACGGCTTGCCCATCTGAAGTGCTGGGCCCTCGAAGCATGTCGTCCCCGCTCATCCCTGGTGCAGGGGGTAAAGTACGGCTCGAAAAGCGGAGAAATTGTCTTGGCCGGAGAGACTTCGTGGGGAACCAATTTCTGGCGGCACGAAGAAGTTGGAAATTATTCCGGGCTGGACCTCGAGACAGCAGCGATTGGCAAACGTGGAAGTGCGATGAGGAGAATAATCCCACCACGCAAATGCCACTTCGCTTAGCACGCTTTCCCCAGGATTTTTGCGCGTTCTCAAGTTCGGTATGCCTCACAACGTCCACCTAAGAAGGGACACCGCAACTCCCTGCAGTATGAGCTCCCGGGTAATAGCACACTGTCACCCTCTCCAGAAAAGCTCCGTTTCTGAGAGACTGGGCTTCAAGATTCGATTCGACGTCGAGATCCAAGCAGAAACGGCTGTGGAGGCTAACAGCGCCCGGAGAAGTACGGAACAACTGCCGATGTCGAGCATCCCTAGTTGCCATGTGAGGAGCTGCAAAGTCTATGACCCCCATCTGCAAGGACACCAGCGGTTTGCAATGAAGCCGGTCATTTCGGATTTCTATCTCGATCGTTTCTAAGCACTACCTTCTCTCAAAATTTCCGTTTCTCCCGCGCGAAATCCATCTAACCTGTTTGTCGAGGAATCGCACAGTCGCCGTCGACATCCTCGGAGATGGCTTCCATCCTCAAGAAGATCATCCATAATGATGCCATGAAAGAAGATCCCGTCGAGATTTACAACTGGAGATCATTTCTTTTGACCGTTACAGTAAGCTCTTTACCGAGGACATTGTAAAGACAGATGGTGCCTCAAATATCCTCAGGCATGTATGGCCGGCATGCTCTTCGGTATGGATACCGGGATCATTGGTGGTGTGATCGTGTTGCCCGCTTTTCAAGAGTATGATCTCGCTGCCTTGTCCTGGAAGAGCGCAAAATTTGACACGCCTGGGACAGGAAGTACCACTTTGACGGTCTTAGCAAAAACGATGCCGCTACCTTATCGGCCAACATCGTTTCTTTCCTGCAACTCGGTTGCATCTTTGGTGCTCTTGGCGCATACCCATTTGCGGATCGATATGGCCGACGTGCTTCGTTGATCGCGTTTGGAATCATCGCACTGGTGGGTATCGTCATGCAGTTCGCCGCTTCGGGATATCTTGGGTGCATGTATACTGCTCGGTAAGTCGATGAATATACAACAGAATCACCGGGATCTGAATATCACAGTCTCATCGCTGGGATTGGCGCCGGAGCCTGCTCAATGATCGCCCCCCTCTACGTCTCCGAGAACGCTCCCCGAGCCCTCCGCGGCGCACTAACAGGAACATTCCAATTCTTCAACACCTTCGGCGTAATGCTCTCCTTCTGGATCGACTACGGCGCCGAACTCCACCTCACCGGCGCCGCATCCTACGTCGTCCCTCTCGCGCTCCAAGGCATCCCTGTCCTCCTCCTCATCATCGGAATGCTCTTCCAGCAAGAATCGCCCCGTTTCCTTGCTAAGCAAGATCAATGGGAGAAAGCGAAGCAGGTGCTTGCGTTGGTAAGAGGTTTGCCGGAGGATCATCCGTACGTGCAGAGTGAGTTTCAAGATATTGCGGTGCAGTTGGAGAGGGAGAGGTTGTTGATTAATGGGGCGGGATGGAGGGCGTTGCACAGGGAGATGTGGACGATTCCGGGGAATCGGAGGAGGGCGATTATTAGCTTTGTGCTTATGATGTTTCAGAATCTGGTAAGCTTTCCGTCTCCATGAAAGGCAGTTTTCATTCTGCTGTCCACGGTACAGGCTAACAGCGAATGAGTAGACCGGCTCGAATGCGATCAACTACTACGGTAAGCACTCCATCTCGCGTGTCTCATTCAAACGAAGAGAACATACTAACCCTTGTAATCACTCCAGCGCCTACGATCTTCAAAAACATCGGCATAACAGGAACATCCGTCTCCCTCCTCGCCACCGGAATCTACGGCATCATCAAAATGCTTGCCTGCCTAACTTACCTCCTCTTCTTCGCCGACTCGCTCGGCCGCCGCCGCTCCCTCCTCTGGACCGCCATCGCCATCGCCTGCGACATGATGTACATCGGCCTGTATATCCGGATCTCGCCTCCCAAGCCCGGCGTCCCGATCTCCGGCGCAGGATATTTCGCGCTGGTGTGCATTTATTTGTTCGCAGTGTTTTTCCAGATGGGGTGGGGGGCGGGGTGTTGGATTTATGTTAGTGAGATTCCGAGTGCGAGACTCAGGAGTTTGAATGTTAGTATTGGGGCGGGGAGTCAGTGGTTGTGGAATTTTGTGGTTGCGAGGGCCGTGCCGAATATGTTGGTGAATATGGGGGCGAATGGATATGGGTGAGTTTGGTTCCCCATTTCATGAATGTTGTTCTGGTCGGCTGACTTTGAGGGATAGGACGTATATCTTCTTTTCGGTCTGTTGTATTTGCTCGTTCGTGTTTGTGTGGTTCTTCGTTCCGGACACAAAAGGTAGGATCTAGTTTGACCCTCAGAAGAGTACTGGAGGTGCTAATGATCGCGGACAGGCATGTCACTGGAACAGATGGACGATCTCTTTGGTGTTACCGAACTGGCCAAGGCAAAAATGGAAGACGATCACGTTCAGAATTCCGAGCAAGAGACGAAAGGCGCACAACGTGGCGTGGAGACTTTGGTGGAGAATGTTGAGAAGGTCTAAGATTGGAATTGCCAGGTAATATGAGATTGTACAAGGACCGTTGGTCATATCAATGCAGGCTTCTACCTAAGTTTGTGCTTTGATGGCCTACAGAGCTTGACTCTATGCAGAGGGCAGAGTGTGGTTGAGTAAGTGATGTGAAAGTGTTCGTTGAAGAGAATGTCCCGAGTCCGCCACAACATCTTCTCCTTTCCCATTACTGGTGGTTTCCACCTCGCCATGCCCTGATATGTCGTCCAATCGTCATCCTTCATCCCGCTTGCTGCCACGGAAACTTCATCTTGCGATCCATCTCCAGCGTCTTCATTCCCATACGGTACTGGCGCAGAAGTCCGATCCCCACTGTCCCCAAGTACCATCCGACATAGCTGCAGAGCAGTGCCAAGCTCCATGTCCCACGATATCCGAAGTAGATAGTGCAAAGAACGGCGACGAGTGCGATTTGGATGCAGCCGATGGCGAAGAGGAGCATTCGATATGGGAAGGGTCGGACTTGATGCGCGGAGGCTGGTAGAGGTGTCGATTTTGGCGCTGGAGGCACGTCTTCAGATTCGGCTGGCTGTATCGTGGTCATCATAAGTTGGATGTTCGCCTTCATGCTACCGTCTAATGCGATCTGGTGTGGGGCATCTTCGGAAGTCTCGCATATGGGCGTCTCCACGCCAGGCATGTTTGCAATAGGTAGTGGTGAGCCTTGCTCCAAGGCGAAAGCCTGTTCAGCGAAATTTGGGGTGAACATATTGAATATCGTGCCGGCGGTATTGTTCTCGGATCGTCGTCGATATTTGGAGTGTCTTAGGTGTTGCTGTGCACCTTTGAGGTGCGGGAGAGGTGATGGCACGGCGAGGAGACAGTGACTGCAGTATGAAAGTTAAGTGAACGCCACTGCCTTGATACTGTGAAATCGTGACCAGGGTAAAGTCTTCAGTGAAACGAAAATGCTGAATTCACAAACCTCTATTCTTGTGTCAGACTTGCATACTAGTTACAGCGAAGGTATACAGACCACACCAATTCGACAGAGCTTCGCCAAAGCTCCCTAATTAAAAGCTGACTGATTGAGCAAGGAATGCTGCTGGCCGTCACTGTTGGACACCGTCATGTTTTCGTCAACTCGTTCATACGTCGTGCTGCCAGAACGGTGCATGTCTCAATGATCGCTGCCTTCGGCTATTCATCACTGCCGCTCGTATTTCCTTCACAAAATTCCCAGCCGAAGTCAACCCAATAAGCTCATGGTGTATAGACAAGGTCAATCTTTGAGAACTTGAAGATTATGTGAGTGGCCGCTAGGAGTCCGCCAGCACCTAGCATTGCCATGCCTAAGTGACCTTTGTCGTAGTATTGCAGAGTGAAGTGCAGACCCTTTTGTATCACGATCATGGCAAGCATGAGAAGAAAGAAGTGGGAGTACTCGTGCAGCTTGCGGTAGACTTTCTATAGATACGTGAGCTCGTGGTAGGGACTGTTTGTCAACTGCGGAGTGCAAACCGTGGTTTTGGACCTAGCTGCTTCTTTGCATGCTTCTTTCAGTGCTTCGGAAGCCACATCACTTATCCTCTCAGCCATGTCATCCAAGTTCGTGTAAATTCTGAGAAATCCATCACCAGTGTGCTCGATATCAAAAGGCAGATTGTGTGTCGACTTGAATGTAATAGACTGGCTGAAGGCTTCGGGTAGCTTTATCTTGACAAATCTTGCCCCAGGAGAGGCAGAGGACGGCATGTCGGCTGCGATTGGACTATCCGAGTCCAACAGAGTATCACTCTCTTCACCGGTTCCGCAGGAGCTTGAATGTTGGGAGGACATGATTTCGCATAAATCTAGTGTCTGGCACCAGTCGAGCTTTGCTTGGGATTGCAGTCTCGTGAGAAAGTGCAGTCGAAGCTTTTAGAAGGCGAAACTAGCGTTGGCAAGCAACAGTAGAAGAGAACAGAGAATTCTGGGGTGCAGTTGATCATTTGAAGTTTCTCGTTGCATGCAGGGCAGGCGCAACTTGAAAGCTTTTGCGAATGACGTCCACGTGTGGTTGCTTCGACCTAAACTCGCTCTGATCAATTGAAAGGAAAGAGTAATGGCGTACCGCGTTCGCTCCAGCTGAGTTAGATAACAACTCCCACAATGCGAATGGAAGAGCCCAGCCGTGTTTTCTCCCAAGTCCATGTAGACAACTGGCTCTCCTAGAAGATTTGCTGCTCCGATACTCTGACCATTGCAACGATTACCGGTTGACAAAACTCTCACTCAGCTATCGAGCCGGCTGACAAAATCAATGGCACAGCCATTCGAGTCAGACGGTCGCCCTGCTGCGAAAAAGGGCTCTGTTGCCGCTACGAGACCGCCTGTATTCACGTCTGACTGCCACTTGTTCTTGCGCCGGGCTTGCTACCTTTGACCTCAATTCCCTTAGCTTCGTCTTTTCGTCCGAATATTTTCTCGACTTCGATTTCCCCTCAGTCCACCTCCGCGGCAAAATGTAACATTGCTCTTGCTGCCACAACAAGGGCGATGCAGGCTGACAGCAGAAGCAGGCTGAGCGCAAGAAGAAGCATTCTCCCCGGAATTGGAGAAGGGCGAGGATTGCCGGAGCAGTTCCTGCAAATGCGCTCACCTTCAGGAATTCGGTGTGTCGTGGTGACTTTGATCACGTATCTTCTCCCCTCTGTCTGAGGCTTCGGTGGGTCTTCTTCGACATCTCCTTCCCCTTCCCCTTCCCCCTCTCGAGACCCAACTCCAGCCTCACTGGATTCAGATGCGATCACATCAGAATCAGTGTCATTGTCGATGCTTTTGCCGTCGGGGTCATCTTTCTTGTCGTCAGATTCACTTTCATCCTCGACATCGCTGTCGTCGCTTTCCGACTTGGTTGTCTTGACCATGAACCTCCGGGAATACTCGATGTCTTCGTCTCGGACGCCCCAAGATCTGACGCAAAACCTGGCCAGGTTCATGATTTCCTGTTTCTCAGCGAAGTTCGGAAGGAGCACCGTCAGTGGAGCGACAGGCTCTGAGACAAACACAAGGTCTCTCGTCTTGCCTTTGACACGGGCACGGAACTCCGCCATGGTTTTCAGAAGCTCTCTTTCGGTCAGAGTCGGATTTGTTGCCTCGTCACCGTTGATGATTCCATATATTGTCATTCCCAGAGCATTCTTAGCAGGAACTCCTGCCGCAATTAGAGTCAGCGCAGTGCGATACTTCGCTTTGCTTGCCTCTGGAGACATTGAGCCAATGGTGAGAGGAACAACGTAAGTGGGGTCCATGTTGGAGAAGGTGTTGTGGTAAGTTTGGGTGCGGAAATTGGAGACGAACGAGTCTATGAGAACAGAAGACGCCGGAAAGGGCAAAAGGAAACATCAGTGCTGAGAAGCGCACAGGCAGTTGAAGGGAAGGCATTCATGAAGGCAGTTGAAGTTGACAGGCTACAGCTACAGCCACAGATAGGGATACCATCTCGTGTCCAGGCTATCAACAACTCCATTGCCTTGAGTCGGGTTGCAGTTATACAACAGAAGGCAGTTGACATGCTGCGCGACACTGGTGGAGAACGAACCGAAAACCCGGAATGGACATCACCCCTTTTCATTTCGAGCCTCGCTGTCACGTGATTGAATGCGAAGATTGACAGTGGCCACTGCACGCCCCCAGGCTTTGATGGAAGCTGCTGCACTGACGCGCGGTTGGAGCTCCCACTGCCTTTGTGCCTGCATAGCGGGCAACCATAGTGTATGCTTGCACTGTGGTGGAGGAAGACTTCGCCGGCAGTGAGCGACGCGCAGGGTGTTCCAAGTCACGAACTGCCTCTGGATTCAGGACTAAAGGTTGCCTTGCTTCAAACTTCTATATCTTTGTGTTCGGTGCCTTTCTTTCTCCTTATCATTCATATCTCTTCAACTTGTGTCTCATATCAGCACTCCAATCCCTTGACTGTGACAGAATCGACCTCGTTTTGATTCTTGTTAACTAAGAAGTTCGAAAGGTCCAACACACCAATCGCTATGTCCGGCCGAACCGAGATTCCTCCTGGCTTCGCAGCTGCTATGGAATATCTGAAAGGCTCCAGTACCACCACCGGCGACATCGACCTCACCTTCACTATCTCTGACGCCGTCGATCTGCCACTTTTCCCGACAGACTTCGAGAACATCAAACTAATTCGTCGCTCCGATCTGATCAAAGCAATGCTCGATGACGAAGACGAAATGGTCGTTGCCAAGATCAAGCATGGTGCAGCAAGCGACGAAGACAGACTGGTTCGAAAGACTCTGGTGGCTTACTGCGTCCCGAAGGAGTGGCGACAACTGGAAGAGACTGGGCGGACAAAGAAAACTGCACCACCTCCTCGACATACGGGACGCTATCTTCACGACATCTTGGTCATGTCCATCTCGATCTACTTGACTGTCATGATGCTATACTGGATGCTACACTGGTACATTCGTCTGTGGGGAGGTCCGGAGATGCATATTTGGCTGTGTGATCTGACTGAGGCTGTGTTGGAGAGACTAGTTGGCCAAGGCTATGCTGTCCAGGTTCGCTACTCCAAGTATTAGTGCTGGATCTAGTGGGGGCGGGGCAGGGCAAGGACTGGCAAAGCGATGATCATGATCGTCTTGCAAATTCAAGACGTGCGAGGACTTGGAGAGAGCATTGAAAGCTTCGGAATGCGAAAGAACGCCGACAAGCGGTGAGACGCTATCGACCAGCGCGAGCTCAGGAAGGGTTGCTGCCGATATGCTATTTGTTGGCAAGGCGGTGGCATTGATATTAGTACCAGCGGTTTCCTTGCTCAGTGCTAATTGAAAAGTTGTTCGATGCAAATTATTAGGTTCTTGGAAGGATGATAAAGCTGAAGTCCCATTGCTTCTTGGTGCATTTGTCATCCGCCAGAGTGGATTTGACCCCCTAATTCGTGCATCCGTTCCGAAGCCGAACCTTATCAAGCCGCGTGGGATTTAGCCACCATAAAACTCTAATGACACCACGCCTTTTGAGTCGATGACAATCTGGACAGTGAGGCAAAAGACCACCTATAGGTTCTAAACATGACCAAGCCAAATGGAGGAAGGGATTTCGGTACTACAAATGTCCCAAAGCTATAAGATAGGGGCAGCCACACCCTCGAATATTCGACAATGCTCAAGCCTTTACGGGCACATGTTCGAGCTCTAAATCAACACACATATCAGCGCGTGATGGGGTCTCGTATGATCAACAAGAAAGTGTCTCCTCAAGAGCCTTCGAGAACCAAGATGACGAGCAACCCATTCCTCCTGGACTCAAGGCATGGCGATTTCAAGAAAATCCAAGCCAACAGACCAGATTTCGACAACTCGTCATCTGTCCCCGTCACCAAGAGCCCAAATCCGGCATGGAAATATGGCGACGGAACCAACAAGAAGCCCAATGAGGGCCTCCAAGCCATCGAAATCGATCCATATCATCCGGACCAGAGAATGATTTCCAACTATAAACTGCTCATTTCTGGTATTCCCAGACCGATAAGCTTCGTAAGCACCATTTCGAAAGACGGCAAGGAGAATCTCGCTCCCTTCAGTTACTTCCAAGTCGTCGACCATGATCCACCTATCCTGGTGATTGGATTCTCAGCGCGAGAAAGTCGACCCAAGGACACTCGGAAAAACCTACTTGAGACCGGGGAGTGCGTGGTCAGTGTTGTCACAGAGCACATGATCGAGGCGGTCAACGCGACCTCCCTAGATGTTCCGCACGGAGTTTCTGAGTGGGCGTTTTCTGGCTTGGTAGCTACATCATCATCGACTGTTAAGCCTAATCGCGTCAAGGATGCGATATTCTCCATGGAGGGCAAATTGCTGGAAATGAAACAGCTTGACTACGGCCACGAAGGTGATGGTAAGCCACATGGCGCTCTTGCGATTATCAAAGTTACTCGGTTCTGGATCCGCGAAGATGCTCTGACTGAAGCACGAGATCATGTTGATCTGTCGAAGCTGAGACCACTAGTACAACTGGGTGGTATCTCGTACGGGCGTGTTAGAGAGACCTTCGAGCTACCGAGACCGAGACTTGAAGACGAGATGAAAGATGAGTCGAAGGGTCTGCGATCGATTTTGGAAGGGGATGCTGAGACCCAGCCAGCTCTGGATCCCTCGAAGCTGCCTCATGAGGACCTCAAACACCATTGAAGCATAAAGATGTGCAAGAGACTCGGGCCAAACTTATGTACTATAAACGAGAGGGAAGATAGACTGAAGACTCCTGCGGAGTTGGCGAGGCTTGTCTTAGAGGAATAGAATACATCTCAAGTCCTCGAGCTAGAAAGAGTCCGAGGTAGTGTAAATACCCTGCGTTCCACCCCGATGGTTTCTTCGCCTTTCGACATTGAGGGCAATGCCATCTGCCGAAGATCTTGAGGCTTCTTCGTTCGAATTGTGCGACTTCACCTTGTCAAAGTCGACCATTAATGCGCATGGCGGCCGCCCACCTCGGCATGTGCAGGCGAGTGGCTGCTTCACAGACTCAACACCCTTAATATCCCAGCTTCTCCAATACGAACCCCGCCAATGCTCGAACCCACTCCCACATGTTGGTCAATATCAAGATGCCCATCGACCAAGTAGTCTCAGAGAGCGCTGTCGATGTGATTGGTGAGGTGTAAGGTTCTGCAACCTCGGTTTCTTTGGTAGCCTTCTCCTGCTCAAAGCCATTTTCTTCCACATCTCTGGTGCTTTTGGCCTTTTGGGCCTTCTTGGTCTTCTTCTTGCGTTTCTCGTTCTTCTTAACGGATGTTGCTTGCTCTTCCACATTCTTTGCAAGGCTCAAAGACTCTGCGTCGGATTTGATTTCTTCATCTTGGAGTTCCTCGTCCACGGAGAGAATGCCGAATCTTGAGCCCACGGGACACTCACCATGTCCGATAAAGACTTGAGGGACTTCTTCCGAGACTGGGTCATCCTGGTCTTCTTCGAAAGGAGGTTTGACGCTGTCCGTGCCTGACTCGACTTCCTTGTGGTTCTCGCAATCGTCCTCAGCGATACTGCTCGCATCGATGGTTGTATTCTCTGAGGCGCAGAGATTGGTGCAGTCCAATCTCGAATCCGAGTCGCCATTGGCGCCAATTTCCACGAACCAGCCGGACTTGTCCTTCTCGAGCATCGCCATCTTGCCAGTTGCATTTCTGATCGGCACGATAGTCATCATCCTCCGCTCATGTGCGATAACATTGTCCGAGATACCGCGACTAATGGCACAGCTGCGGGCCATATATGTGATCAAGTCGTATTCGGTGAATTTGGTCATTGCAGCAACTTCTCGGGGATGGCGTCCAGCGGCTATGAGCTTCAAGGCTCTCAGAAATCTCTTTTCTTCTGGCTGTGGCAGAGCACTGCAGAATAAGGCTTCGGATCTGAAATCCCCAACGAGGGCCATCACATCGGGAAGATCAGGAGCTTGCTTTCCTGTTGTAGAGGCAGAAGACATGCTCGTAACACGGTACTCTGCTCGAGAAGACTCCTCGAGGCTGGAATAGTGGGTCTTTGATATTGTCGATAGCTAGGGCCAATGATGATTATCTCGAGGCGATGAATCAAGTGCTGGTAAGGTTGCAATAGTAGTCTCAGAGGTGTCAAGAGCACGTAGCATTGATGAATATGGATTGGTTCGCCCTTTCATCAAGGAAGTTGACGGTATGTGCCCTCTGTTAAGCGATTTATTTGAGATCGACCTTAAGCGATTCACTTGAGATCGACAAATTGTTCGCGACAAGGCATTGCAATACGTGCCTTCACAAGGCTCACGTCAAATTAGCAAGACTGCCAGTGAAGGTCAATGTTCTGTTCCATTGTGCTGACCATGGCAAGTCGATTTCACAGTCGATCTGACGACCGCCAGTGTCAGGCAATCCTCGGCAGCATGTGTAGCATGTACCGTGGCACGACTTCCAGATGTTGACGAATGTAAGAAGAACAGGGATTCTAGTGTGCAGGGAAACAACGGAAAGGACAAAGAGGATTTCGTATCAGTTCATTTGGTGAGCTCATCTCTTTGTTGGTTAGCTGTCAGGATCCAGTACAGCTCGCCAGTAGGCGTCATCTTCGCGTCAGACACAAAAACAATGCAGCCGCCGAGCCAGTCGCAAAAATAAGTGACGCACAGTTCGACTTATTTTCCCTACGTACCCCATTGCAACACTGCGGTGAGCACGGCGGGCACCCCAACGCCTATTAAGCGCGCTGCTGTTACTCCGCAGCGGCCCGTCTTTTGGTCTGACTGCCACTTATTCCCGAGACTGGCTCGCCGCGCATGATATCTCTATGGCTTTCATTTGTACAAGTGCAACATCCTCCAAAGAGAATAGTAGACCGATCCAGCCTTGGTCGCTTCGCTACCATCGCTACTTTTATAAATATCCTTTCGACAAGATTCCATGCCTCACCAATCCTGAATGCCTAATCATGCATCGCAGTACTTTCAAAAAAGCAAACGTCTGACAGGGAATGCCACCATCACCCAGAGGATGAAGACGATCAACTCTATCTGGAGCAGGAGCTGTAGCGATCGGTATACCTCCTCGTCCTCCGGATCAATAACAGTGATCGCAACTTCAGGTTCATCGATGACTGTGAGCTCCAACGCAGATACACCAGAAGCCACCCTGACTACTTGGCTGTTCGAATGATCGGTAGGTGCGCCACTCTTCATCTTCTTCTTGTTGTTCTTGCGTTTGCGACGTTTCCCAGTATACGCTTTCTCATGGCGTGCTTCGATTGGCCCGGTCAGGGGTACTTCTGACTCGATATCGTCTCCCGACTTTTCCCCATCGACTTCGAGGGCACTGAATCTAGATCCATTGGTGCTGATGGACGCCTTCGATGCCGAATTTCGCGTATGTCTTGACGCAGAACCAGGACGTTTCGATGAGATCGTTGTGAATTCACCCTCCTCCGGGGCTTTGTCTAAAGCCATCGTCGGTGGCAAATCATCTGTAGGCGGTTGGTTGCGGCGGGTTTCGGCACTGGCTAGATGATTTGACGAAGCGGAATGCTCTTTCTCCTTCATCTCGGCAGGCCTCGTAGGCAGTTTGATTGACTCCACAGCTTCCAGATACATCAAGTGTACATTGGGCGTGGGACCCTTGCCCTTCTTGGTGCCGTCAGCTGCAGAATCTCCAAAAGGTGCAGAGGGACTGATGATATTGTCGTCTGGAGTGAGATGATCTTTCTCGGCCGCAATGACCTCTTCCGTCGCACCCCACGACTTCGCGCCAAACCCTGCCAGGTGGCAAATGAGCTGTGCCTCGGTAACGCATGGTAGGTGTTCTTCAAGTACGCTTGCTACATGGTGGCCGGCAGCGATGAGAGTGAGGACATGGACGAAGTTCTGTTGATTTGTGCCAGGCGGGCAGGATGGAGGTAGGGTAATAGCACTGAATATCGGGTTCACTGTTTTGAGTTCCGAGTGCGAGACTGCTTTTCTGAGACCATGGAGCTTATGTTGTGGTATTCCCGGCGACATCTGGCAGTCCCGAGTTGGCGACGGAATTCGGGTTACATGCTCTCGAAGTCTAGTAGGAGGAGCTTCGCTCTTTGGCAGCTTTCTCAAGGGTGTGGACGCGGCGGCTTTGTCGGTGATACTTCGTTTAGTTGCCATCTTTCGGAGGTGATTGCACAAATCTCGAGCTGACAGATGCTAAGACACAGATGTGATGGTCACCGTGGGACAGATGGTCTGGAACAGAGAGTATGGACAGAGGGATGACTGAGCTTAAAAGATGTTTGTGCATGGTTGTGGTAACGCGTTTTGACTACGACGAGGCTGAGCATAGTGGCAGTTGGAGTGAGTGTCTAGTCTATTCACGAAAAGATGTTGGAAGGCATTATATCACACTTCACTGCCATTCAGGATGAGAGAAAAGAGCGTCCAGTCGTCGCCGCTGCCATCGAAGGCGGTGATTGTGAGACATCGTGCATCGCTAGCTAGTTCGCCCCTTCACATCATCAGCAGATGATGAAATAGGGTCGTGGACGGTGGAAGTCAGTAGTGCGAATGGAGTCTCAGTAGCAGCGCCGCGTGCGGCAATGAGATCAAAAAGAGTGATAGGAAGAAGAGAATGGTAGACAAAGCCGAGTTTGAGACAATGATAATTGCAAGCTCTTTGACTTCTTGCCGTGGGGATGCTCAGCACATCGTATGTTATGTTTTGTCCACGACCTTGCTGTGTTCGACATCTCTCAGATCTGATGGCTAAACACACAAGGTCATATCCTCCAGACTGGCTCTGACTTGGGAGGAATCCACAAGGGTCCATGACATTGCCTTTCAGTGGCACATTCGTCCTTCCTGCACGATTGGAACAGCTCATTGACACCAGCACATGTAAAGTAATGAAACCACAACAAGCTTGAGCACGACAGCACTTTCTGATCCAATTCTCCCCTTTGTCTTCAGTACAATCCTAGTTCAGCTTCCAAGCTCGGACACCACCAATCCGCTCGTACACCATCGCTGACACTTCATTCCCGCTTGATGAGACCGCTTCTCACCGCAACCTGCGACAGTCGCTTTGTGAGCGAACGACTCAAGCTCCGAACGCGGCTGTCGCCATCCGTCTTGGACTTGCGCTTCTTCTCCTTTCGTCTCTCTTTGCTCGACATCAACTTCTGACTTTCTTCTGGAGCCTCAACAGTCGCTTTCGCTGCCGGCGCCTTCATCTCTTCCTCTTGAGTATCTTGTGAAGTCCACATGATATTCGACTCCGACTGTTCGCCAGTGGTGGGATCGAACTGCACTTTCTTGGATGGGGCCATGGTGGTCTTCGGAGGGACGGCAGTGCTGTCATCGACTGTTCCAGTGACCTTTTTGAGTGTGGTTTCCGTGTCGTAAGTCGATAGCTCCATGCTCTTGTGAAGTTCAGAAGGATTCTTTGCTGCCTGGTTGACCTCTTGTGTGTGCTGTTTGGTTTGCCCCAGGTGATCTTCAGGGCCGGGCTCGCTGGTGTGGACGGATGCGCTTGGGATAAGACGCTTATGGTCAACGGGCTTGGAGGCAATAGGAGGATGATCGGAGACTTCGAAGGGTTCGCGGAAGTCGTAATCTCCGAAAGGAGTCTTAGCATCGGTGAAGAAGTCGTCTTCATCGTATGCAAGCTTCTTGTCGTTCACAGCGGATTCTTTGACCAGTCGAAGCCAGCCCTCACCGTCAACGATCATCGTTCCAAGCTCACCCTCGACCATGTTCGGGGCGACGATCATCAATCTGCGTTCGAGCGCAACATCGTCGTCGTAGATCCCAAGAGACTGTGCTGGGAACCGGGCCAGGTGAGTGACAAGCTCGGATTCGGTCAGACGACTAGCTTCGCCGGTTTTCTTAGAATCAATCATCTCTGACAAGGCGTCTTGAGGATGCATGCCGATGGCGAGCTTGGTGAGAACATCGACGAAGTTGTTGTGGTCGTCTGAGTCGTCTGCGTTCATTGATGGCGGAGATGAGATGGCTGCCTGGGCACGATACATTGCTTTGAAACCCAAGATCACTTCCTGATCGCGGCTGGGACGGAAAGGTTCGAGCATTGGCTGCAATCCTAGGCCAAGAGGTGTGATTCTCATCTTCCCTTTGCTAGAGACTGGGTTGATGACATTTGTTGGTGAGTTCGACTTTTCTCCGGACAGCACAGCCGGGTCGCGACGGGGAGGCTGCGTCATGGTTTCCTTTGCGCGGCAAGG